>BQNB010037307.1:0-35974 GCA_026074375.1 Tanacetum coccineum | reverse complement strand
TGAACGACTCTTGGAACAAGTCATTAGCAAAGATATAGTGAACATAATTGTGAATTCTTCTGTGGATAATGCTTCTGTGAATGTGCATGAATATGAAAAGTGTCTCAAACTTGAGACTGAGCTTCTCAAAAAAAAGGATTTCATTGAAAAAGAGACTTACAATAAACTGTTCAGAAGTTACACAACTCTTGAAAAACATTGCATTTCTTTAGAAGTTGATACTCAACTTAATCTGGAAATTTTTCAAAGGGACAATTCTGTTTCAATCAAAGTGCTCCAAGTTTTGATCAATATTTTGAATTAAATGAATTGAAATCTCAGTCCCAAGAGAAAGACACAGTCATAAAGAAGTTAAAAGAGATAATTAAATCTTTAATTAGAACTATGAATGAGGATAAGGTCAAAAAAGATATTGAAGAGATTGAAACGATAAATATTGATTTGAATCATAGGGTGTCAAAGCTTATTGCTGAGAATGAGCATTTGAAACAGACCTATAAGCAACTTTATGACTCGATTAAACCAACACGTATTTGATCAAAAGAATAATGTGATGATTTAATTAATCAAGTCAATCAAAAGTCTGTGGAAATCTCTGATTTAAATGTGAGTCTTCAGGAAAAAGTTTTGGTCATTACAACTCTCAAGAATGAATTAAGGAAACTTAAGGGAAAAGATTTAGCTGATAATGTTGTCACCAAAAACACCATTGATCCGTAAATGCTTAAGATTGATGTGGAACCAATAGCTCCGAAATTGTTAAACAATAGAACAGCACACTCTTACTATCTTAGGCACACTCAAGAACAAGCTGTGATTCTTAGGGAAGTAGTTGAACAAGGAAAATCTCAAAATTCTCTGAATAATCCCTTAGACTCTGCTTGTAAGTATACCAAACACATTTAGGAGTTGCTTATTATAATCGGACAAACCTGCCCTAGCATCAACAATTCAAGTGATAAATTAGTGGTCGTAACCCTAAAGAACAAGGACAAAAGAGTTAGATTCACTGAGCCCGTCACATCCTCAGGAAACACAAACACAAAAATAGCTTCTTCATCAAACCTAGTTTCTAACAAACCTATGTTGTCTTCTACAGGAGTAAAACCGTCTACTAGTGCTAGCGGATCACAGCCTTTAGGCAATACAAAGAAAGATAAGATTCAGCGAACACCAAGTAGTACTCAGAAGAATAAAGTAGAAGCCCACCCTAGGACAGTTAAATCTAGTTTGAAAAATAAGAATTGTTTTGTTGAACCTAAAGGAAATGCAAATGTGCAGCATTCCAAGCTTAATGCGAATTCTGAACTTCTATGTGTTAAGTGTAATGGTTGCATGCTTTCTGATAATCATGATTTGTGTGTTCTTGATTTTATCAATGATGTGAATGCTCGTACTAAATCTAAATCTGTTAAGAAAAGTTCAAAGAGAAAAGTTTGGAAACCAACAGGAAAAGTGTTCACAAATATTGGATACACTTGGAGACCTACTGGTCGGACCTTCACTATAGTAGGAAATGCGTGCCCTTTAACTAGGATAACCACAACTGCTGAAGTGCCCCTTAGGAAACCAACTGCTCTAGAAAGTGATACACCTAAGCCTGTAGTAACATTGGTTTACTCAAGGAAACCTAGGAAATCTAAAACTAATGTTCCCGTTAGCAAACCTAAGATTATTAAATCTATATCTGCTAACAAAAAGGAACCCAGTAAATCTTAGGGATCCATAGTTTCTACAGTTTCGAGTTCATCTTCCTCTCAAGAATCGTCAGGTCGTCCAAAATGTTCTCATGGTATTGAACTCCGACTGCTCTCAAAGCATATGACCGGAGATAGCTCTCAGCTCACCAATATCGTCAATAAATTTTGGGAATCAGTAAAATTCAAAAATGATCACGTAGAAATATATTGGTTATGGTGATTATCAAATTGTGGAATGTTAATAATCTCCAGGGTTTACTAACATGGAAGGACTCAGACATAAAACTTATTCTCCGTTTGCCAATTATGATTCGAACCTTGAAGTTGCTTTTTATCCCAACAACACACCTGCTTCATTCGTAATCTAGAAGGTGTTGATCTATTAAACCGAATCTCAAGGCAAACAATCTTGTATACTCTGTCTCTATTGGAGCTATGATGGCGTCCTCTCCAAATGTCTCTATGTAAAAGGCCTTAAAGACTCAAGTCATTGCTATGGCCTACCGACGTCTATCTTATCTAAACTTTGTTGCCAATCCAAACCATTAGAGCAAGACAATCAAAGACAATCTTTTTTGATGGTCCCCAGCTAAAATTTGAAAAGGACCATATGTGTGTCGCATGTACACATGGGCAAAAGCAAGAAGAGAAAAACCCCATAAAAAACAACCTAAATCTAAAGACACCGAACGCAAGAAAAACTTATCTTTAGCACATGGATCTTTATAGTCCCAATGCAGAGTCGCCGAGTGGTTTAAATGAAAGAAGTACACATCCTCGTCATTGTCGATGAGTACTCCGGTTACATGGGTAAAGTGCTTAAGGTCAAAAGAAGAAGCTCCAGATTTCATAATCAAGTTTCTTAAGATGATCCAAGTGCGCTTAAAGTACAAGTCGGACGGCATCAGACCAATATTGGAAGTGAATTTGTTATCAAACTTGCGTAAATATTATGCAGAAGATGCATCTCTCATGAAACATCTGTTGCTCGCTCTCCACATCAAATGGTGTCGTTGAAATACGTAATCGTACGCTAATTGAAGTTGCCTGCACAATGTTGATTTTAACAAAATCTCCGTTTTCATATGGCAAAGCAGTTGCCTACCGCATGGTTATAGCCCAACATCGTTCCATCATACGACTTCAACACGGTAAAAAACCATAATGAGTCTTTACATGACACAACACCCGACTTATCATTATCCCCTATTTTGGGCACTTGTTATCCCCGACAAATGACAACGAGAACTTTAGGAACGTTAACAACCGAAAGCTGATATTGGTATTTTCATTGCTTGCACCCACAAAGAAAGCATTTTGAATTTACAACCGACGTACCAGACAATCATCGAAACAATTCATGAAGTATAATTATGATGAGCTGACAGCAATGGCTTATCTGAACATAGCAGTTCAGATACAGCACTTCATGAAATGACTCCTGCAACAATCAGTGCAGGACTCATGTCAAACCCTCCTCCATCAACATCGTTTGTACCATCTTCAAGAACTGATTGGAATCTTTTGTTTCAACCACTGTTTTAATGAATTACTAACTCCTCCACTAGTTTGATCTACCCAGCTACCTCCTGAAAGTCATTGCTCTAATTGCTAAAGTTGTAGCTCCAGAACCCGCTGCATCAACCGGTTTACCTTATTTAACAACTATTGACCAAGATGCACCATCACCTAGTAACTCACAAACAACATCCGAAACTCAATCTCCTATCATTTCTAACAATGTTGAAGAAGAGAATCATGACTTAGATGTTGCACACATGAATAATGATCCATTCTTTCACATTTCAATTCCAGAAAATGATTCTAAAGCATCTTCTTCTTTGAATGTTATTCCCACCATTGTGCACACTGCTGCTCCTAACTCGGAACACGTTACCAAATGGACCAAGAACAACCTTTAAGAGAACATAATCGGTGACACGAAAGACATCATGTTTCCACAAGACTCCATAACTCAAGCATGTTGGATTGAAGGCAATACAAAGGACTTAATTAATTTGAACGTCTTGAAGTCTGAGAACTCCGTTCCACGACCAGAATAAATAATGGTCATACTTAAAATGATTCTATAAAGTAAACTTTGGATGAATTAGGAGGAATTCTAAAAAACAAGGTTCGATTGGTTACCGTCAAGAAGAGGGAATTAATTTTGAGGAATCTTTTGCACCAGTGGCTAGACTTGATGCTATTCGGATTTTCCTCGCATATGCTTCTCACATGAATATGATCGTCTACCAAATGGATGTTAAAACGACATTTTTGAATGGCATTCTGCGCGAAGAAGTTTATGTCAGCCAACCGGATGGGGTTTGTGGATCAAGACAATCTGAATCATGTGTACAAGCTTAAGAAGGCTCTCTATGGGTTGAAACAAGCTCCTCGCACAGCAGGGAACGATCTATTGTTAAAGTTCTACTCTTTCAATGAATTCTCTAAAGGACCCGTAGTATCCACATAATTTCATCAAAAGACAAGGCGAAAGGATATCTCCCAGGTGTACAACTTTATGATGATGATATAAACTTTGCATCTGACCACACCTGAACTATGTGACCAATTTTAAAAATAAAGTGTTCAACGTTTTAAGAAGTCGATGATTGTGCAAAAATATATTTTTTTCTAGACACAGATTTCACAAAGTCCCAGAGGCATCTTTTTAAACCAATCTAAATATGCTCTAGAATCATTGAAAAAATATTGTATGGAATCTAGTGACCACGTGGATACTCCCATGGTGGAGAAATCCAAACTGGATGAAGATCCATAAGGGAAAGCCGTTGACCCTACACACTATCGAGGAATGGTTGACACCCTTATGTATCTCGCAGCCAGTAGACCAGACCTTAGATTTGCTGTATGCATGTGTGCCTGGTATCAGGCAAAGCCTACCGAAAAGCACTTACATGCTGTAAAAAGAATATTTAAATACCTAAAAGGAACCATTAATAGGGGACTCTGGTATCCAAAGGGTTCTTCTATTGCTCTAACAGCTTATGCAGACACTGATCACGCGGGTTGCCAAGATACTAGACGAAGTACATCTGGAAGTTTTCAATTATTTGGAGACAAACTTGTTAGCTGGTCATCAAAAACGCAGAAAAGCGCTGCGATATCCAGTACAGAAGCTGAATATATAGCCTTGAGCGGCTGTTGTGCTCAAGTCCCCTTTGATAGATCACAACTTACCGGACAATGGTCTGGATTTCAATAAAATTCCAATGTACCAGTGATAACAAAAGCGCATTTTCCTTATGTTGCAACAATGTTTCAAACATTTCTTTATCAAATCATATTGACATGAATTCCACTATCACAAAGAGCAAGTGGAGAATGGAGTAGTAGAGCTTTACTTTGTCAACACGGAGTATCAGCTAGCGGACATCTTCACTAAAGCCCTATGCAGAGAAAGAATTAAATTTCTTATCAACAACTGGGAATAGCGAAGTTTTAACGCCTGGGAGACACTGAAACAGTTGGCAATGAAGGATCTGAAAATAGTGGTGGTACCTATCTGATATCATGAGTATGATATGTATATACTTAAAATCCAAAAAACAAAGATTTTTCATTTTTTCAAAACATTTATAAAAATAAATACAAACATAATAAAATATTTGGATAAAACCAAAGAAAAAATTAAAAAAATGATACAAAATATAAAACGAGGTAATACTGGCATGTCTTCTTAAAATTGATAACATTTTATAGGTCTTAGAAATGTTCATTTAATAAATGAAACGAGGCTATAAATAGTTCGAGCATAAGTTCAAAGTTTTCAAAACAGCCAAAAATGGCTTGCTATTATTTCATATAGCAACCCCGGTCCATCCTCTTACGGCAAATATATCTTCAAAAAGAAACTTTAGACCTCCTCAACAGGAATTAATATTTCTCGGAGCATGGGTCTACTTTAAGACTATGAAAAGGCTTGTTTTTTACTTTTGCAACACAACCCATGCTTCCTATATACAATTAATGTACGTTACAGTGCATTTTTCTTTGTCAAAATAAAATAAGAGAAATCTTATTTTTTATTGGATAATTAAGTTGTCTCATAATGAATCAGTATTTTTTCAATAATCACAAAAAGATTTTAAAAAAGGCCATTTAAAACCACTCAAACCATAACTACACTCTTAAATAGAAAATGTTCATTAATTAAGGGGGTAAATAGTTCGATCAAATAATCCTTATTTAGAACGGTCCTTCAAATTAAGTTCACAAAATAAACGGAAAATGTTTTGATAATGACGGATATCAAATTAAATAATAACTTATAATTAACACAAGGGATTATATGTCATTTGTTTTAAAACTTAATGGACTTTTTGCAAGTTGAGACTTAGTAAATTCAAGGCTTTAAATCTACATTCGATCAATATGCCACACCTCATAGTTTGTAAAAGACTTATGAATGCTTGGAAATACTTTCATAGTTTTAAAAGCCTTGATGTTGATTCTCACGGGATAGATTTAAGCTTATCAATTCTTCGAACACGATCTCTAGTATATTTGCGTACTAGGTTTTGCTGATTCCGAGGTATCGAAACCAGCAAGGGAGAAGGAATAGATATACATGAAAGATAATGAGTACACGTGATAGAATTCATACCATATTCTCATTTTAGGTCATTCCCTGAAGACGAATGTCATAACCGCAGAGAAAATCAGTGTTTTAACTTGTTACTTTCGGGTGAACTATTTCATCCACATGGGGAAAGAGATATCTTGTGATTTCAAGTATGCATCATTTAAGATACTAGGGGGAAGTGTTATCAGAAGAATTATTCTAGCGTGAGAAGATTCGGTACTGATTGAATGTAATACATCCTTTAACGGTCAATCACTAGCTTATTTTTTACAAAGGAGTAGAATTTAGTTTGACAAAAGAGGTATCACCTAGGTTTGAATAAGTATGATAATAATCTTTTAGTTATCAAATTCGCAAAAAGAAATGAGTACATTTGGGACTTTATTGACTTAGGTGTTTTCATTTCAACTACTTAGAGGGAATAATTGTGACATTCGAGACTTAGTTGACTTTGGTGTTTCAATTTATATCATCATTATCGTGTAAGAAGAAATACGGACATCCAGGAATTAACTGACTTTGGTGTTACGTTTCGAATTAATTATGTACTTCAGATATTTAGGCTTTTTACATCAAGACTTCTTAATGCGGCTTGCAAGAAATCTTTGAATCTACTCAAGAAAGGATTGCTGGTTCGGGGGAACCTAAGACAACTTCTTAAGAGAGACTACAGGGAAGACCTACGGCTGCTACAAAAGAACCATTTTATCATATGATGTTCTCATCATTCAGGTCAAACCACATACTTTATAATCTTATGAATATATAAATGTGTAGTGTACACTTAAAGATAGGTATATATAGTGTTTGAGTATGAATTTTCAAGAATTTCTTAGTAAATTCAAATTTTTTTCAAATTATCATACTCAAACACCATATAATTGGACATTTTCCCCCCCGAAAGCAGTTATATTTAGAATATTAATATCCAAAAATCAAGAGATTTAATATTATTTGATAAGGGTAAAAATGTTGTAAAAATATATGGCTAAAGATGTGATTTTCAAGATCTCAAGTGTACGCTAACCCATATATGTGCTAAACTCTTTTGATTAATCGATGCACATATGAAGGGGGAGCAAATGGTTATGTGATTGGCTGAAATGTAAACGTACAAAGACCTGACCATGGTTAAATACTGTATTGTAGTTATAAGGGGTTAAGTATTAGTTTATCATTTCCCATAGATCTAGCCAGAACCGGAGGATCTACCCAGGATATTCCCACTATGTTAGTGTAGACGTCCTTAGGTATGAAAAAAGGATAAAAGTAGAAATATGGGAAAAGTGCCGACGAGATGGAGATAGTACAAGAACACACCCAACAAGTGTACTAGTATAGAAGCCTCGGTCTGCGTTGAAGGGGTTGAAGAACTAAAAGAAAAGTTAAGAAAAAGTGTGAAAAGAAAGAAGCCTCTTTTACAACTTAGGCAGAAACCGGTCAATTCATTTGCGTCAAAATCAAAAAGATGATTGCTGACATTGAAGACTAACATCATGGACCCAGTGATGCAATACACAACCCTCCCTAGCCACTCAAAATATCTCAAAAGATTTATGTTTCATTTCTCACGGAGATTACATATATTTCTATCAACTTTCTCACTCTGAGTTAGTTGGTATTGAAAAGGTGGCAGTCTGCTCCAGTCTCTGATCACTAAAATAAAAGTGCATTGTTGAGTCTAGAGCCAAAAGAGATCATCCATAAATCCCATTAGGACACTTGTTAAAATTATGCTTGCTATTTCACACAATGTGAATAACGAGAAATATATAAAGAGTCATACACATTATCCTTATGATTTTGCCAGAACGTCAGAGTGATACTCAAGTAATCACAGTGAAGATGGAAATCCTGCTTGAGCCAACATCAAACAAGCTCTTGGTAGGTGACTTGTGCGATTCAAATGAATCAAACTTGTGACAACTGGAAACAAACGATGGTGCGATTCCAAGTGAATCAAACTTGTTCTAGTATATGAATTGACGGTTGATGATAAATTTTAAATTACTTAAAACCCTCGATGTGTCACAAAACCAATTTAGCAAGTGACACGTCGATTGATTTTTAAATCAATTTTTCTATTCAATCGATGAGACAGTAACTGACTAGTTCACTCTTTTCGTGCTATCTACTTTGAGACGTTCTGATAATGAGAACATGCTGAGTACGATGAATCTAATACACATGTGTTAAAAAGATTCAATACTGCAAGCCAGAAATCCTGTCAAGGAGATTCTTCTTAAATTGAATCTACCTGATCACAGGTCGATCCTCATGGATTTGAAGGTTACTCCAACCAAACTCGGGAGAATGACAAAGCCATATTCGTCCCCCAGATTTATTGCTAACTGTTTTATTTCAAGATTATATAAAGATGGTCATGGAGGCACCTGGTTCTAGTTGACTCACAGATTCATAGCCACATGCTCATACTCGACCGACAAATGTAAAGACATCATGAAAGCTCAAGTACATGTTTCAAAACTTCCGCTACTCTGATACCATACGTCTTTCTTGAAGTGAAAAAGTATTAAAGTCAAAGAATTTCAAAGAAGTTTTCGTCACTCTGATATCGAACGTCTTTCTCGAAGTAACGAAGTGTTAAAGTTAAAGAATTTCAAGAAAGATGTCGATCCAGAAGTCACAAGATCACAAGAAGGCAAAGATTACAAGATGGCGAATAGAGATTATGCTTGGTTGATGATCTTAAGATGCTCAAAAGATCACATACAAGTCAAGAACAAGATACAAGCTAAAGCCTAAAAGTCTAAATATTGCTACATTAAGATTCACAAGATAAAGAACATGATAACAAGACTACGAGCTAAAGATTGAAGACATTCATAAAATGTAGAGCTTAAGTTTTTGTAAATTGGAGTGACCTCTATTAGCCTTAAAATATGTTGACTAATATAGAATTACACTAGTTATCATTAGGCAAGACATGCATGGACTAGAATTGTTAAGTTAGAATAGTTTTCCTTGTCTTGACCTATAAATACCCCCTCCATACTTCCATAGAGGGGTAAGGATTCATTTTGTATCATTTCACCAAAGTGTGTGTGTGTGTGTTCTTTCTCTCTCTAAAACACATACACATCTTTTCCTTTCTCTCTCTACAATAAAATGCTAAGTTCTTGAGCGCGAGCCTCCCCGAACCCCTTCGATCATCATGTTTAGCTAGTGTTTCTTATTTTGTATAATTGGTATCAAGAGCTAACCGGGGGTGTATTGTATTCGTGTGTGTTGTGTTTGTGGTTTTGTTGTGGTATCACTCGCCACGGGTGGATTTGGTGATAAGTGGTTTCGTTGTTAGAGTTTATTCGGCTTATTTATGTTCATTTTCTTTCGTTGGCTTATTTCTTTTACTCAGATCATTATTGTAGCCATTAATCTTGTGTTCCTTATATCCAACAGTGATCCACATTGTATTGTTGTATCTTGAAGTCAAAAGTGTGTAAGAAAAAAAAAAGAGACAAACGATTTACAAATTTCAACGTATGTCTTTATATTAAAAAAAATCAAAATTTACATCTTAACCACATTTTTTCTTTTATTTCTTACCCTCACGGATCCAACAGCGAAACAAGTGACATCAATGGTTTGTAGCTTATTTTTGTAGTTTCATTTTGTTTGGCTATTAAGGTTATTTGGGAGATTATTTTCGAAGCTTAATTTTTGAGCTTATTGAGCTTATTATTTTCGTGGCTTATTATTGAGGTTGGCTTATTCGGTTTATAGGTACAAGCAAGACAAGATCCACAACTTAGCTCCAAAACAAGGACAATTTTAGTGTTCGGATTTGAAGATCAAAAGCAAGACACAAGAAATTTGATACACCGAACAACTAGAATCATTTAAGTACCAGAACAACTAGAATCCTTTGAACAACTAGAATCCTTTGAGTACCGAACAACTAGAATCCTTTGTAACAACTAGAATCCTTTGAGTACCGAACAATTAGAATCCCTTAAGCAACCGAACAACTCAAAAGATTTGACAACCGAACAACTCAAAAGATTTGACAACCGAACAACTCATCTTTCAAGTGTGAACCGAACAACTTTCACAAGTGGAAACCGAATCTAAACCAATCAACAGGAACAAAATCTTATGTTTTAAGTAAATTTTGTTTTTTCAGTTTTGGGTGTCGGTTAATTACGGGACCTATAATCAATATCATTACGATCGCGGTGTTGCTACGATCATCGTGGTAAATTTATTTTCTATCGACGATAAAGATTCGAGCCCGAAAGAAGTAAAAAAAACAATCGTTCATTTTTTTCCAAATTCAAAAACGAAGGATAATGATGCATGGAGGGAAATCATCTTCATTTATTAACTAAAATTCGAAATTTACATGTTTCGTCCCTGGAGTTTAAGATAGATTCACCACTCATCCTTGTTGTTTTATAACCCTCATCGTTGGAACTACTTTGCACCGTTAGTCCTTTTTCACCAAAATCTCATCGTGTAGTCATTTTAAGCTCACAAACGTTAACAAAAGCTCAAGCTAGTTTCAATTTAACTAACGATTTCAACCACAATTAATTATTGTTTCACGGTTTCTTCTTGATTTTGTAAAATCCCGCGAAAGATACGATTCTTTTCTCGGTTTTAATCAAAGACTTGTAAAATCCCATGAACCTTAATTAATTTCAACAACACAACAAACACGATGCATAACATTAAAAACGTTCTAAATAAGATTCACTAAAATGACATTCGGCTAAAGATTCGGATTATGATGTCAAGTGATCACGAAGTTGATTCGGTATCCCTTATTTGTGATTAAAGTTAGGTTTCACGAAGGCGTCTACTTATTTCATCATCGAGACTTCCTTCTATTTTCTACCCCTTTTCTTTAAACCCAATCTATCGATTGATGACTTGCTTGAGCACAAAAGGAATACGATTAAGAGTTGGATTATCTAGTTTCCAGTAGACGAGGTGGTTGGTTGAAGACCTGGATAACTATCACTTAAAGGAGCTACGTTGTAGTACTCAGTGTCACATGCAGAAGTCGATGTGGATAATTTCAAAAGGTGTTGTACTTCTTATACTTTTCTGGTTGAGTATAGAGTACTTATACATCTAATCTTGCACCGTTCTTTAATCAACAACAGTACAAGATTAAGTTACAAATTTAGGGGATTCTACTTCATTTTCAAGTTTGGTATATCGGGTTTACTTCACCAAGTGATCACAATAATAGCTGACAGAATATGAGGTTAGTAAGTTAGCCAGAGAGTTTAAAGGGTGAGATGTAATCAGCAATTCTCATATGATAATTGAAGCTACAGAACGTCAATGTTACTTCACAATGTCCGAAGCATAATCCTTCAAAGTATCTTCAATGTTTTTCATATTTTTCAAGATCGATGCATATGACAAAACTTCTGAAGGTATATGACGTACAAACAAAATGAATGCTCTGAGAGTTCGCCAAACCATCATGGGGAAAATGGGAGTAACATCCGAGACTTAGTTGACTTTGATATTACCATGTCAACTTCCAGAGGGAAGTAGAATATACTACTTTACTTAGTATGGTTTGTGAAATATACTACATACGTGAGAAGAATTGTTGCCGATTTCTCGCATGTACCCCCGAACGAATATTCACCGAGACCCAATGACAAGAAGCAGTAGTATTTGATGTGGTTTTCTACTTCTACAAAATTCCGCTGTGCACGTAAATGTCAAATAGAAGTTTTTTTTCTAGCTACATCAAAGTTTCAGATCTGCTCAAAATAGGGATGTTGGTTTGGGGGGAAGCTGATTCAGAAACTTCGACAAAAAGGAGTCTATGAAGAAAGCTTTTCAAGACATGCTGCATGAATTGGGGGGAAGTTAATCCAACTCATGCATACTACAATGGTTCCTGTACAATTAAAGACACTGAAGATCCAAGCTGGAGTACAAGTTTCAAGACCAGGAGAACTCAGAAGACATCTTCAACTTTAGAAGCACTTTGGAAGACTTTATTTGTGTTGTATTTGTACCTGATAGGAATATTGTAAGTAATTCCGTATGTCCACATATTGGGGGAAGATTGTTAGCCTTAAAATATGTTGACTTATCCAGAATTACACTAGTTATCAATAGGCAAGACTCACAGGGACTAGAATTGTTAAGTTAGAATAATGTCCCATGTCTTGACCTATAAATACCCCCTCCTCCATACTTCCATGGAGGGGTGAGGATTCATTTGTATCATTTCACCAAAGGTGTGTGTGTGTTCTTTCTCTCTCTAAAAACACATACACATCTTTTCCTTTCTCTCTTTAAATAAAATAGCTAAGTTTTGTTTAATCCTCCCGACCTCGGGTCAGCACTGTTATAAGCTATGTTTTCTTATTTTTGTCAACCTCCCTTAGGGGGAGATTATTAGGAATCTAAAAAAGGATCGGTCACTCCACGTATTTTATGTTTCTAGCTCGTAGTCCATAAAGTATTATTTAGTAAGCTAACCGGGCCAAAGTTAGGAAAAGCCTATGGAAATCCCATGAAGGCCCATCCATTGCTGGCCCCAAGAGGATATTTATACACCTCTCCATGCCTTGGAGAGGTGGTTGTTTGTTCATTATTTCACATACTTATGCATTTTTCTCTTATGTTTACTTTCTTTCTTTAAAATGTTCATCCAATCACTCTCTCTCTAAACCACCTCTCTTTCAAGGGTCTCTAAGCCGGTCAAGGAAAACTCTTTGCCTCAATATGTACCGAGTACATCCGACCGTCACCTCATCAAGCTCAAGAATCAAGCCCAACGCTTGATGGAGGCTCATCTTCCTCCGACGCAACCTACTCAAGTGAACAGAATTAATACCTCATGTGAGATCTGCAATGGTCCCCATGACACTCAGTAATGCATAGAAGATCTCGAACAAGCCTTTGTTGAATATGCGTACCGACGAAGCAGGAGGTAAGTGGTACACTTTTAAGCCTGAGAAAAAACAATCTTGGTGACACCTACAATCCGTCATGGAAAAGTCACCCAAACCTTAGGTGGAGACAACCCTAAACTTATCAAAATAATTTTTCAAACCCACCTAACCGGTTCTAACCTAACGGTTCGATCCCGAACCATACCTTCAACAACAATCCTTGAAGTTTTAACAATCAATCAAATCTAGAAGGATTGGTATCCAACTTCATGGCATCTCAAGACGCTAGATTGTCCAAGTTTGAAGCCGATTTCAAACAACAACAAGGCGAGATGACCAACAAAATTAACACAGTGTTGAAGGCCATCACTGATCGAATAGCGGGAGCACTCCCTAGCGACACGGTTAAGAACCCAAAACTGAGTGTTTCTTGAGTTTTGTCTGCTCGTTCTTATCCAACTGAAGACCCACAATGCTTAACCCATATCCAAGGTTTGACCAACACCATCAAAATACATCCCAAACAACAAAACGACTCCCATGATAGCACGACTAAGGAAGAAGAGCGAGAAAGAGAGGGCGGCCCCGATCACACCAACACCATTACATACATTGAAGAGCAAGGAGATACGCCACTACTAGAGCGGAAAGACATAACTGGTATTGATAATATAGGGTCTAATAAGGATGACGAGGGAATTGAATAGATAGACATTGAAGAACCTTTAGATTTAGTTAACACAAGTGAGGAATCGGTTTATGAATCGTTAATTAAGGAAATGCCTAAGTACTCACTTAATTATGATTTTAAGATCAAAAAGGGTGACCCAAGAAACCTTAAAATTCCCTGCATGATAGGTCATAAATTCACGGCTAACGCCTATATTGATGTGGACCTTCTCATGAACCTCATGTCCTTGGCATATTATAACTCTATTAGAAAGAATAGATACGAGTATAAGGGAGGAAATTTCATAGGATTAGGAAGGGACATGCACGTATTTGTAGGAAGTATGAGTTACGTCATAGATTTTACCATTTTGGAAAATATTGAGACTAACATCGACCTTAGCTTATCCCATGTGATCTTTGGAGGACCCTTCCTTGAAATCGCCTGCCTAGCTATAAATAGGAAACACGGTTTAATGACTTTCACTGACGGAACTAAAGAGATCACCTTTAAGACGCCATATAAGGACCCAGAAAGGAGTGAATTGTCTATCGAATGTCATGATTTATTGTCCTCTAGAATAATACTCAGTGAAGATGACTATGATAGAGGATGTAGTAAGCCATCCGACTTAGAAAAAGGGTTTTATAGGGACACCATTAAGCTTGGACCCGAATACGTGACTGGAATGGATGATAAAGAAGTCACGTAAGGACGTGTGACTTCAACTCTAGCTACAAGACTCATAAATAAATAAAAGCGCTTCTTAGGAGGCAACCTAATATTTACTTTTCCCGCACTTCGGAGTGTCGTGTGATTTAATTCTTTATTGTCTGTTTTATTATGTTTGAATGAATTATGTAATCATGCTTTGTTTGTTTATAACTTTGTCTTATTTGCAATCAAAAGTATTTTGCAACAAAATAAGTGTAGGGGAATATATCTGGTTTTTAAAAACCAAATTCAAACATTTAAAATGAATTGTTTAGATTAATTCGCGTCAGTTTCGAGTCATATGATTGTAACGATTAATTCCAGGTTTTTATGCAGTGCTTTCTTCAGATTTAACTAATAAAATTGCGTGCAGGAAATTTCTCATTAAAAATGAAAAAAGATTTTTCACAGAGGCTGGAGACGGCGTCGGGATTAATACCCGATGGCGTCGCGTCTCCAGTAATGTAAAAATTCAAATTTTTTTTAGTATTTTTGAAAAATAAAATGTGCAATATTTAAAATTTGTAATTCTTTTGTAAACCTGCATAAACCTATGATTATATCATTACTCTCATCCTATCTTTACTGCTTTTATAGAGTCAAAACCCTAAACTCTCATTGTATTTATATCTATCCCGGCGATTTTATGCTTGGTGTAGTTGTCTTTGTCTTTGATTACAGGTTATATTTGTCGAGAAGAAGCTTGAAAATTCTTAGGAAGTTTCATTGGATGATTCTTGGAGGACGATTTAACCAGTTATCGCATTCTTCTTCTCCATTATTGAACAAACTAGGGGAGTACTAGTTTCGTTTCCTTGTTTTCTTTTCCCTTTATTCGTTTTTACGGGTACTTCTATAGAACATTGGGGACAAAGTTCAACTTAAGTGTAAGGGGAAAATAAGCCTTAGAAACTATTCCTTCAATTGTCATTTGATTGTTCCTTAAAATGATGGGTAATATATCGAAACATAGCATAAAAAGGTAATTTTGACCAAATTAAAAAAAATTATGACACATACCGAAGAAAACCAAGTATTAATAGCGTCTCGTGGATAGTAATGTGTATGAATAGCACAAAAACCCTCAAAATTCCACCCCAAAAATGTAAGGTTCGCCTTTAGATCTTTAGGAATTCGGGTATCCATTATTGATACCCAACATAATTTATACCTTTAGCTTGTTCGAGTTAAGAATCGAATGCAGTCATATGTGTCTATTTCGTCGTTACGGATGTGTACGTGTAGTCTAGGTCGCCGGTATGTGTAATTAAACACATACCATTTTCCATTAAAAACGGACTTAAATGACTAAAAACGTACCAAAAATACATTGTATTTGTATGGTTTGCATTTGTATTGTGCAGGAAATGGATATTCAAGAAAAGGAACAAAAAGAAAGCCAAAAGCAAACAAAACCGAGCACAGAATGGAAAAGACAAAGTCAAACCGAAGCCAAAGTCAGTCAAAGTCAGAAAATCAACCCCGACAAAGTCAAAAGTCAACCAAGTGAAGAAAATACAACTTGAGGGACTAAAATTGCCAAACCTCAAGTTGTATTACTAGAATAACAAGACAAGGGATGAAATTATAAATCATTGATGCCAGCAATCAGCGCGAGTGCGATGTCATTTTTTACTGCAGTGTCCGCGCCTCCCTTTATCCTAAAAAAAAAATACCCATACCAATAATCAGCTGAGAAACTCGTCTAACCCTAGGCAACAAGCTACCATCAATAATGGAAGAGTTACACTACAACCAATTTAGGGGAGACAAACTCTTATTGATGTGGGTAATTAGCGCGCGAGAGACTTACACTCCAGAGCACGAAGTAGAGAGCGCAATTCTGGAAAACAGATGACGGTTATATGGCTATAACTGCAAAGGGAAGCCCACATGTACCAGACAGTGCACCAAACCAAAGAGAAAAAGGGATGAATTCATGGTTTTAAGGAGAAAGTGATGCTGGTACAAGCTTCAAGCAGCATGGTCAACATTCTAAATAAGGAGGTAACGAGCTCTTGGCTAGATCCAGAAATTCCTGAAGGTCAAAAGCACAACAGACAGTCACACCTCATAATGTTGCTATCTCAAGCTGATGATTTGGATGGCATATGACTCTGAATGTGATGAACACAACTCTGCCAAAGTAGATGCACTCGGATTGGCTGAATTTATCTCATTATGGTTCAGATGCTCTTGCTGAGGTACACAATCATGATAATATGAATAATAATGTGGCACATCAAGCTGTGCAGGTGATGCCGTCTTCTCAATAGTCGAATGTTGTGAAACAGAGTCAGAGACTAAAATAACCATGTATAACAATATCATTCCTTATTCATAGATGTGATTGAATCACAAACAATGTAACTGTGTTTCAAATTTCCAACTCCTCATCCAACAAGATGATTTGATATTATCTGTGATTTGAACACTTAAACCCAAGTAGCTAATTGTACCAAGACCAATCTGGAAAATAAGAGTGTCAATGATACCTTAACTGCTGAGCTTGAAAGATGTAGCGAGCGCGTCGAACAAGTAAAAGTATATGAAAGAAGGACAAGATTGGTTGACTAAATGTGAGTAAGGATAAACGTTTCAGACACATGTTGCACAGTCTGTCAAGAGCATGATCCTCTTAAAACAACTCTTTCATAACATTTAAAAGAACAGGAATCTTTATTACAAACGGTTACTCTTCTAAAAAAAAGATTTTAAAGAAAGAAATAATCTAGAAACATTGATTAGAGAAATATGCGAGCGTAGAGAAGCAGATCCAAAGCATCTAGGATAATATTGTTTTGAGAAAAGGCAGATCAATCAGCACAAACTTTCACATGTTGACGAAAACCTCATTTTTTCATGATAGAAACCACTAAACAAGACTCTTAGTTTTTCCAAAATCCCGTACCGATCTGCAAAAAGCTCAGCAAGTCGAAACCAAGCTATATGTTGGAATATTATTGAGTTCAAACTAATCCTATGTTATTCCTGATTCAGAAGAAACCTTAGCACCTTCTTGAATGAGAGTCTTTCCAAAATGCTTTCAAAACAATAAGGATAAATATGAAGTTAGAAAAGTGAAAAAGCAAGTTTGATACCCACACCGAGAGCGGATTATGTTGCTCTAAACAAAGATTATTGTTCGACAATGATTTTTTTCCACAAACTAAATTATGCCCGCTGAACCAAGCGCTTTTGGTCTAAGAATTCTTGAATTCTTCAAACCCACACTTTCTATTAGACCCACCAATGTTGAGGTTCCAAAAGAACTTCCTAAAGTCAGCATGGTTAACACGAGTTGATAAAAACCTTAAAATCAATCTATGCAAACTTTGATGTGTAGTCAAAGAAAGACCACACCCACAGCTATCAAGTGGAGGTTCGTGGGTTTCGAACATACAAAAACTTGTTTGTAGGGATGAAAAATTCCATTTGTGAAAGTCTGAAGGACTTAATTAGCATCATTTCAACCAACATTTGGTTATGAATCTTTTTGAAGTCTAAAATTGTCTTCTATCAAATGGAACAGGCTGTGGAACAAACATCGTATTGATCAAAAAAGTTTGAAGTTAAGATGAATTAAGTTTTGAACGAAAATGAATGACTCTTGGAACAAGGGATGAGCAAAGATATTGTGAACTTACTTGTTAATCCTTTCGTGGAGAATGATTCTGTGAATGTGCATGAATGTCAAAAGTGTCTCAAACTAAGACTGAGCTTCAACGAATTTTGTAAAAGGGAAACTTACGATAAACTGTAATCAACAAAATGTTTTTCAAACTAACTTGCAAAATATGTTAAGTGGATTCTTTCAAAACCAAGCCTCAACTTCAGGTAATCTTCCGAGTAATACCATTCCAAACCCGAAGGGTGAGATGAAAGCAATCACTACTCGAAGTGGTGTTTCTTATGAGGGACCCTCGATTCCTACTAATCCTTCTCCTAAAAAGGTAGTGGAACGAGAAACCGAGGAGACAACGGATAAGGAGTAAACTAATTTCCAAGGAAGTACCGCTCACATCCCACCTCCGGTAAACCCCATTCCGATTTCGGAACCCGATGTTCCGAAGACTTTACCTAAACCGTGTATTCCATATCCTTCGAGACGTAATGATCAAAAATCACGTGACAAAGCTTCATATCAAAAAGAAAATATTTTTCAAATGTTTCAAGATTTGCGCTTCGACATTAGCTTCGCGGATGCTTTACTTTTGATGCCAAGATTTGCTCCTACGATTAATAGTTTGCTTATGAATAAGGAAAAGTTGCTTGAATTAGCTAAGATACCGTTGAATGAAAATTGTTTGGCGATGCTCCTTAAAACGCTTCCCAAAAAGCTTGGAGATCCTGGCAAGTTTTTTATTCCATGTGATTTCCCGAGAATGGATGTATGTCACGCCTTGGCCGATCTTGGCCCTTTGTATTTGGAAAAAGTTATCCCTACCCGAACTTACCCCCACACGAATGACTTTAGAATTAGCGGATCAATCCATTACTCATCCTAAAGGAGTCGCTGAAGACGTTTTTGTCAAAGTTAGGAGTTTTCACTTTCCTACCAATTATGTTGTTGTTGATTTTGAAGCCGATCCTCGAGTTCCTCTCATTTTAGGAAGATCCTTTTTGAGGACTCCCTCTCATACTTAGGAGATCCTTTTTAAGACCGGTCGTGCCTTAATTGATGTTTATGGAGAAGAAATATCCCTTCGGGTTGATAACGAAGCCATCACTTTTAATCTATACAAGCATACGAGAGACTCTAAAATGATAAGTCGGTAAACGAATCGACATCATTGATGAGTTTGTGCAGGAGTCATGCTCCGGGAATGTAGGGTTTTCTCAATAATTCTTCGGTGGCAATCCACCCCGAGTCTGAGCCTCTTACTTCCGAATTTATTTTTGAAAGAGATTAAACGCTTATCTCAAAGGATGATCTCGTTTTCACACGAACATTAAATCATGACGATTGCAATCCGGAGGACGATATTTGCTTAATTGAAAATTATTAAATAATGACCCGTTTCAACTCCCTCCGTTGACCTAAATGCAAGGGAGAAATTATATCAAGCGAAAATCCTCAATGGAAGAACCTCCGGGAATTAGAGTTAAAAGTTTTACCCATATCATTTGCGATATGCTTACTTAAAAGAAATACGACCACAGTTTCAGTGATGATTGCAAAATGTTTAAAATTTGTTGAAAAGAGCCTCTTTAAGGTGCTTATGATCAGATATAATGGGCCATTGCTGGAAAATCCGACATCAAGGTATACGGACTTTGTTTTTTACACACATAATCTTGATGGGAGGTCGATTACAAACTACGGTTCCAAAGTCTAAGACGGATTAACCTAAAAATTCAAGATGGTAATCAAAAAGGAGGTCCTAAAACTTCTTGTTGCCGGAATGATTTACCCGTCTCCGACAGCCATGGGTTTAGTCCAGTGCATTGTGTTCCAAGGAAAGTGGATATAACCGTTGTTTGCTAATGAAGAAAATAAACTTAATTCCGTCACGTTTAGATTCGGGTGGTGAGTTTGTTACTCGGACTATAGGAAATTAAACGAAGCGACGCGAAAAGATCATTTTCATTACCATTTTTGGATTCAGATAAATGTTAGAAAGGATTAGGCCGGAAATGAGTTTTATTTTTTTCTAGATGGATTTTGTGGTATTTTCATATAACTAATAGATCCACAAGACCAGGAGAAAAACTACTTTTAACTGCCCGTATGGAACTTTCCCGTACCGTCGCATGCCTTTTGGCTTGTGTAATGCTCTCGGTAACTTTCAACGGTGTATGATGGCCATATTCCATGATATGATAGAAAAGACTATGGAAGTTTTTATGGATGATTTCTCAGTTTTTGGGGATAGTTTTGATTCGTGCCTCTCCAATTTAGAAAAGATGCTAAAAAGGTGTGAAGACACGAATTTAGTTCTAAATTGGGAGAGGGGTGACGTTTCTTACTAGTGCCACTTTATGTGTAGATAGGAGAAGAATTGTGAGTTAGGGCATAAAATGTCCTTGGCCTTCTTTTGAGGTTAGCTTCTTTTATCTTTTGAGGTTAGCTTCTTTTGATTTTAGGCTATTTTGAATCTGAACGGGTGTACTATTTAACATATCGTCATTAGCCAGTATGCATCATTTGAGTCCCCAAGAGGAAGTGTTAGGAGTATGATTATTTAAAACGTGAGAAAAGTTCTTTCTGATTCAATTAATGCTTCCTCAAATGGTCAATCCCTAAGCTTATTCTTAAAAGAAGTAGAAATATTTGATAAAAGAGGTATACATAGGTATGATGATTCCTTAAGTCAGTCAGTATTCTACAGAAAGAAATGAGTACATTTGGGACTTAGTTGACTTAGGTGCTATCATTTCGTACTTAGAGGGAATAATTGTGACATTCGGGACTTAGTTGACTTTGGTGTTACAATTTATATCATGACTATCCTGAAGAGAGAAATGTGCTCATCCGGGACTTAATTGACTTTGGTGTTGCGGTATCAAGTTCTTGAAAGGGTTAATTGTGTACTTCGGATATCTGGGCTTTATACATTAAGACTGCTTGATGCGGCTTGCAAGAAAGTTCTGAATCTACTCAAGAAAGGATTGCTGGTTTAGGGGGAAGCTAAGACAACATCAACATCGATACACCAACCTCACAAGCTCAAGTTACATATGTATCTGAATCTGTTTTATCCTTAGTTTAATGCAAAGACTTTCATAATTGGAAAGAGTTTGAAGCAACGCTGAAGAGTGCTTAAACAGAGAAAGATCAGATTGACACCTCTTGAAAGAAAGAAGGTTAATGAGGAGCTTAGAAAGTTCGTTGGTGGGAGATTGTACGAAGGAGACCTACGGCTGCATCAAAAGAACCATATGATTCTATCATATGATGTTCTCATCATTCAGGTCAAACCTCGTATATAATAATCTTGTGAATATATAAAGTGTAGACTTAATGGTGATAATAAGGAGTGCTCGAGTACAAAATTTTCAAGAATTTCTTAGTAAATTCAAAATTCTATCTAATTATTGTACTCAGCATGTCTTTTAAAAACTTAAACGCTTGAGAGGGAGCAATAATATGTTCCTTTCTGATAAGAATAATATCATTTTGTCCCCGAACGTTTAATCAATTGATATCCTAAATATCAAGGGATTAACATTTTGGATAAGGGGAGAAAATGTGATTATCCTGACTTATGTTATTGACCAAATGTGATCAAATAAAATGGACTCAATGCACTCCACACCTAGCATGTACTACGATTACGATGCACATGTTAAGGGGGAGCTTTTAGTGATGATGAAAAACTCTCAAAGTGTAAATCTTTTGATATTTATATCAAACACTTTGATTGAAATTTTCAATGTTTTTGGAAGGATCGTGATGAAATACCCAAAAGACCGACCATGTTCTTAAATTAATGAAGTTATAAGGCGGTTAGGCTTAGGTTTTCAAATCCCATGATCCAGCCAGAACCCGGAGGGATCTACCCAGGGATATCCACTAGTTAGTGTAGAAGTCCTTAGGTATGATTAAAAAGGAGAAAAAGTGAGGAATAGCGGAATAATGGACTGAGATGGAGTATCACTGGAACAAAACACAATTATGTGTAAGTTATGAATTCGGTAAGCATTGAAGGGGTTGAAGAATGAAAAAGAAATGTAAGGTTAAAGGGTGAAAAGAAAGAAGCCCTCCATACACTTAGGCCAGAAACTGGGTCAATACGTATACTATCAGACAAAACACTAGGTGTTGTCTGACTTTGGAATGATAGTCATGGTCCTCAGGGAGCTATGCACAATTCACTCTCCTCTCCGCAGCCTACTCAATGGTCAGGAAAGAATTTGTTTCAAAATCTCATGGAGATACACTCATTTCTATCGACTTTCTCACTTCGAGTTAGTTGATATTAAAAAGGTGGCACTCGCTCTAGGCATCCGATCACTAAATTCAAAGTGCACTATTGACGTCTAGAGCCAAAGAGATCTCTATAAATCTCTTAGGACACTTGTCTAATTTTGCTGCTAACGTCACACAATGTGAATTAAAGATAATTAATATAAGAGTCCTACGCATTATCCTTGTGATTCTGCCAGAACATCAGAGTGATACTCAAGTAATCACAGTGAAGATAGAAATCCTGCTTGAGCCAACATCAAACAAGCTCATGGTAGGTAACCTTGTGCGATTCATATGATCAAAGTTTGTGACAACTGGAAAAGAAATGATGGTGTGATTCTATAAGAATCAAACTCTGGTATCCAGGAAATGGTTCACGGTTGTTAATGAATTTTTGAAATGATATAACCACTGTCGGTGTGTCACAAAACAATTTGCAAGTGATACACCGATTTAATTTTCTAATTCAATTTTTTATATCAATCGGTGATGATAGTAAAAACCCTCACTGGTTCACTCTTATCGTGCTGTTCTGTCTTTGAGGACGCTTCCGATAATGGAGAACATGCTGAGTATTATGAAGAATAATTGTAGTGTTAGAAAGATCATAATACAGATGGTTATCGTGCAATGAAGATTCTGTCTTAATTGAATCTATCTGTATCACAAGTCGATCCTTACGGATTTGAGGTTAATCCAAACCAAAACCTAGGGCGAATGGGACTCAAAAGCCACTATTCATACCCAGCTTTATTGCTAACTGTTTTTATGCAGGCTATTTAAAGATGGTGGTGGAGGTTCCTGATTCCAGCTGACTCACAAGATCCATAGCCACATGCTCATACCCGACCGACAAAACATAAAGTCATCATGAAAGCTCAAGTACATGTTTCAAGACTTCCGCTACTCTGATACCGTACGTCTTTCTTGAAGTGACGAAGTATTAAAGTCAAAGAATTTCAAAGAAGTCTCCGTCACTCTGATACCGAACGTCTTTCTCGAAGTGACGAAGTGTTAAAGTTAAAGAATTTCAAGAAAGATGCAACATTAAAGCTTTCCAAATCAACAAATCAAGAAAGTTATGAGCATGATTGGTCCAGAAGTCGCAAGTTCACAAGATGACAAAGTTTCAAGATGGCGAAGAGATTGTGCTTGGTTGATGATCTCAAGATGCTCAAGATCACAATGTCAAATACAAGTTCAAGGAACAAGCTCTATCCAGAAATCAATGATCACTACAACATATTCACAAGAGAAAGTCAAGAGTACGAGCTAAAGACTAAAGATAAAGCATAGTATCCATCATAGCCCATGGCCAGCCTATAGAACCTATATAAGCCCCTCTCCTAGCCTTGGAGAGGGTTGGTTGTTCCATTTTACCACATTTCATTTTATACAATTCATCCATTTTCCATCCAATCTCTCACTAACATCACAACCCACATCTCACTATTGTTCTTGGTTTGATCATAAGATTACTAGTATTCTTCATTAAGGGTCAAAATGAGTAATTCAAAGGTTCAAGTACACCATGGCAGGGAGAAACGTCACTCAAGCATTCTCATTGGCCATTACCCACAAGAAGGACACACGTGGATAGTGAAGAAAACACACGGGGAAGTGGGATTTGCTCTAAATTACGCCTAAAAGAAACACAAGGTGTCACAATCACGGATTGCCACGTTGGCAATCCGTGTGAGCTACCTAGTAATCTAACGGCTTATAATGATTTGCCAATCATTGAAGAATTGTACGGGCATGATTGAAAAGAGCTTGGGAAGCAAGGCAAGGCCTAGAATCTTCATCAACAGCCTATAAATAGAGCTCACTATCACACACACGATTCAATCTGTTTTTTTAGGTAGCTTTTAGGGTAGCTTAAAAATTTCGTTTTGGCTAAAATCGTAATTTTCTTTAATGTTTTTGCCAATTTCTTTTAATGTAATAGTATTCAAGGTTATTCGTTTTGTTAATGAAATTCAGTTTTATTGTGTCATAAGCTCTTTTAATCTCACTTATAAGCTCTCATTTAACTCTCAAATATTAAGCTATTGTTACTCATAAGCTCCTATAAGCTCTTGTACACTCTTTCAGTCTCTAAGCTGAAATAGAGCATAATTCAGTTAACAATCTACTTAAATTCTTAAAACCGGCTTAAGTTACCTTGACTATTGGAATTGTGAGCTTTTAGAAGGAGAGCCAAACATAGAAGGGCTCTCATGGACTTATACTAGCTTATCCTAGGATAAGCTAGAGCTAGTAGATAAGCTCTAAGAGCAGTTTAAGCCTTGTTAAGCTAGGCTCATTGTAAGTTTCCCTTTAAATTCATTGTCATTTAATTTCTAGCTTAATATTTACTAAAGTGTTTAGTAGCCTCTTAGATTTTGCATATTTAGCTGGATTCCATCTGCTTTATTGTGCTTATTTTTAGTCTTATGCTTATTCATAATGTTCTTCTTATATGTCTGTGCTTATATAATTTAGAGTTAGTTTTTTTTTCATTCCTGTCATGAAAATCATTTAAAAAACCAAAAATATCTAGTGTAGCTTTTAGATTGTTAATTATAGCTTAATTAGTTAATAAGTCAAGTTTGTTAAGTTAGTTTTAAGCTAATTAATATCTGGTACTTGGGTTTAGCTTGTTAGATTTTAATATCATAAGCTAATTTGATTCTGTCAGCATATAAAAGGGTGTTTGGATTAAGCCTATTTGACTGTTAAAAGTCAAAACAACTTGCTAATTTCTCTTTGGTCAGCTTGACTTTTAAATTTGATAAGGTTTTAAAAAGGTTTGGATGATTAGTTTGAATTTAAATTCATTTTGTGGCTTATTATATTGCTCTCAGCACCAGGGCATTTTGTTTCTTTAAACTTAGTTTGCTAAAATTTTAATAAGCTTTCCAGGCTTGGTACTTGCTTGATTTAAGTTTAAAGTCACTCAATAAGAGTGACTTGAGCAATAGAGACATCCTTTGTCTTGTGCTTTTGTGCTTTGGCCTCTTTTGACCAATTGCATCAGAGTAAGCATACTGTTTTGCTGTCTTTAACTGCAGTAGCTTTTGGTATTCCCATTTAAGTAAATTAGGAAATTTGTCAAGTTTTAGATTCAAAATTTAATTTGCTTATAGTTTATACATAGCTTAGTATAGATTAAGTGTTAATTTTCATTTCCAAGCTTATTTACTTAGGTACATTTCAGCTTTAAAGTCATAAAAATTCTTAAAAAAGACCAAAACAGTAGGTAATAGATTATTAGCCTTTAAATTTGATTTCTAGCTTGTAGAATTTGTTTTTTTATATTTTGAATAATGTAGCCTTGTTAGGATTGATGTTCGATAAGATGTGCTTAAGGTCAGCTTCTTGTTTGGCTTCTTAAGCATGTGTTGCTTTTCTTAACTTTGAAGTTTTTTGAAAGTAAAAGAACCTGAGTTTACTAGTTTTCCTTCGCAAAATTTGTGTTAGGCTTAATGTGTTTTCAGTTTTGAAGTAGCTTTTCGCCTTTCTTATGCTTGTAGTCATCTCAAGGAATTTCTCTATTTTAAACAGTTTTTAGAATTTAGAATTGAGCTTATAGTGAAGCTTGTGCAAAGCTTTTAGTCAAAATAAGCTAAAAATAGCTTAAAAGCCTTCTTACTGAAGGCAGAACTTCAAAAGCTCTTTTTGAGCTTAATTTTGAGTTTAAGCTAGTGTTGTCTTAATTAAAGTTGTTTAAAAACTTATAATCTTTAGTTTTTAGCTTTTGGTTTTTAAAATTTTCAAAAAAATAAAAAAATAGCAAAAAGGGGTGTCTGCCAACCTCGAACCCACGACCTCACTCTTATAAACCCAACATGTTAACCATCATGCTACAATAGCTCATCCGTCCTCTTCTCTTTCCATTTAATCTTTAAACACATTTTCATTTCCCTTTTAGCTAATAAGTCGTAGCTTAACTACGGGCTTATTGAGCTTATTTGTTAAGCTGACACCTTCCTTTTATTTTTCCTTAAATCTTTGTTGCATTTTAGATTTTACCTGAATTTTTCAGATTTTTCCTTTTATTTTACAATTTACTAGGATTTTTCGTAGGTTTAAATTTTCAAAAATACATAAAAAATAGAAAAAAGTTTCAGAAAAATACAAAAAAATAGTTTTTAGTTTTATAAAAAATAGCTTTAGGTTTACATTCAGTAAAATCATTTTCACCACTTTTAGATTTTAATTTTCATTTTTGAGCTTTTAAATTTAAGTTTAAAAATAGGATTTTAATTTTAAAAATAGTTAAAAATAGTTTTTTGAGTTTTTATGTTACTTTAGGACTTTACCTAAGTTTAAAAAGTCAGTTGTTTTCATATTTTTTAGTACTTTTAATTTGTATTTTGTATGGATTTAATTAAATTAAAATAGTTTTAAATTCATAATAAATTCAAAAAATAATCAAAAAAATGTTTTTCTTTTTCTTAAAATTTTCTTTTGTCCTAATTTAGGTTTAGAAATTTAGTTTACATTTTTAGGAGTTAAATTTAGTTTATTTGCTTATTTGTCGCTTTTAATTGCTCTAGTTAATTTGTTTAAGTGTTTAATAGATTTTAATTGTTTATTTTAATTGTTGCTTTTAATTAGTAGTTATAGAAACTCAAAAATATCTTTTCTCTCATTCAAATCATCATCTGAGCTAAAACGTGGTTTCAATTTCATAAGTCGTTGGGGAAACGACCCGGGTGATCATATTTCCCGGTTAAATATACGTATTATATATATATATATATATATATATATATATATATATATATATATATATATATATATATATATCTTTTAAGAGTGAATTTTCCTTAGGGAATTTTCTTAATTACTCTTGTGGTATTATATCGTATATTTTATTAGTGTATAAAAACTCAAATCAGTTTTTGGCGCCGCTGCCGGGGACTTGTGTTAAAGATTCCTTCGTTTTACGTTTGTTGATTTGGTTTGAAGATCCTTTCGTCCTCGAAAGTTTCATTTTTGTTAAATATTTCAAAAATCCAAAAAAAAAATTAAAAATATAAAAAGTAAAAAATATTTTCTTTTTCTTTTTAGTATAATTATCATAAAAGCATATAAAAAAATCAAAAATATAAAAAAATTTGTCTTTAAAAATAAATAAAATATACAAAGTTGGTAAACGAACACCAACATATAATACCTTCAATTGAGGTATTTTCATAAATAAGTTCCGGTGAACTTGAAAAGTTCCCAAATCGAACCAAAGATTTAAAAATTTGCCATTTGTGTCACTTACGAAGTACGGCTCACCTTGAAAAGCAATTTTTGAGATTTACCGTGAAGTAAGTTGATTATTTGGATTTAAGTTGTCTTCCGTGTATCCGTTTAAAATAGATTATTAAAAAAAATCAAAAATTCAAAAATAAAAAAAAATTAGTGTAATTTTTGTTTGCTTTTTAATTTCTTTATTTTTAGTGCATGCGCACTCGATCTCAAGCTCGTAATCGAAATCGTCGACAACAACAATTAACAACGGTTATTGTTGAGGAACCCGAGTTTCCAATGGCCGACAATCGTACCATGGCTCAGATGCTACAAGCTCCTATCGAGGGATACGAAGATGCAATTGTTGTTCCACCGATTAATGCAAACAATTTTGAGCTTAAACAACCTTTGATCAACCTTGTGCAAAGTAATAAGTTCACTGGTAGACAAGACCCTCATAATCATCTTCGATTTTTTAACAAGGTCATTTCAACGTTTAGACATCCCGAAGTTCCAAACACTTCGATTAAGCTTTTGCTTTTTCCTTTCTCTCTAGACGGTGAAGCCCGAGATTGGTTAGATAAGGAACCTCCTAGATCAATTCTAACATGGGATGATCTTGTATCGAAATTCATAAACCAATTCTTTCCACCTTCGAAAACAACTTACCTTAGAAACAAAATCACTACTTTCTACCAAGAACCGAATGAAACCTTCAACGAAGCATGGGAACGTTTCAAAGAACTTCTTCGTCAATGTCCTCATCATGGTTTCTTGGAATTACACCAACTTGATATGTTTTACAATTCTTTGAATACCAATGATTCATATGCTTTAGTTTCAACCGGGGGTGGCAAATTTTCTAGATTAAGATGCCTCGCGAGAAGGTTTAGCCATAATCCGAAAGTAAAACTCCAAAGTGCGTTATTCAAGATGTCGTCCTAATGATTCAAGGAGCGATTACAAATGCTCTCTTCTTCTACTTTTTCTCCTTCCAATAATTTTTCTTACTCGAGATTTCAAAAATTAGGCCGCATTTACTTGAAGACAAAATGAATATTCGAATGAGCCGTTTAGAGAAAGCGATTAGTGAAAAGAATGTTACGACTCCTGCTACCGTCAAAGCAGTCGAGGAAGTTTGTGTCACATGTGGTTCAAACCATAATTTCAACAATTGTCCATTAACAAGGAACGATTTTCCCGTTTTTCATGATAACATTCATCAATTCCAACAAACCGCCGCCGTTGGCAATTTTGTTCAAAGAAATCCTCCTAATTTGGCAAACCAAATGAGACCACTGGGTTTTAATCAACCAAATGTTCAAAACAACCAAGGAAACCAAAGCCGATACCAAGGAAATAATTTCAATTCGAATCAAAACCGTGGAGGCAATTTTAATCTAAACCATCAAAACAATCAAGGTCAAGTTTTTCAACCACCAACCAATCAACCACCGGTTTACCAAGTTCCACCATATCAAGCTCCTACGCCTCAAATTCAAGGTGTTTCGAAAACGGATTTTGAAAATTACGTCAAGGCAAACGATGCGGTGTTGAAGAATGTTCAAAATCAAGGACAAAATTTGCAGAATCAAATGGCTAATGTTACGAGTTTGTTGACAAGTCTTTGTAATAATTTCAAAAATTCCACCTCTACTTCAGGAACTCTTCCAAGTCAAACCGTAACTAATCCTCGTGAGCAAATTAATGCTATCACCATAAGAAGCGGTAAAACTTTGGAAGGACCTTCGACTCCTCTTGTTTCTACTCTAGTTGTTTCAAATCCTCAAACAGAACCCGAACTAAACCCAGAGACGTCAACGGAAAAAGTGCAAAATCTAAATTTGGAAAATACCGCACAAGTCCCACCTCCGAAGGAAGAAGATTCCATTTTCATTGAAATCCCAAAACCAAAAGCAAAGAAAACCGTTAATGTTGAAACTCAAGATCTTAATTCTCCAAAACCAACGTCATATCAATCTAAACTTCCATACCCTGAGAGGATGAAAGTGAGAGAGAACGATAAACCAAGTGCTCAACATAATTCCTTAGCATGAAATGCTTGTACGTCCTTCAAATAAGTATTATTGTAGAAAGATGAGAATACCGGTGGAATCATATTATCGGAGGAGTTTTCGATAGAGTTTAAAAGGAATTTGCTCCCAATGAACTGGGAAATAATCTGATGTGACCGAAATATAGGTTAAAGAATTATTCATAGAGGAAAATGCAATCCCTCAATTTCGGGAAGTTAAATTTGGTTGGGAGAAGACATCGTTCTATTAACAACCTAGTTTGTAAATAACATAAGTTATTTATGTAATAGTATAATAGATATGTATATTTACATACTTGTTCCGGAATGTAGTGGCACGGAGGACTTTGATGGCTAGAAAAGAAATGTGGTTATAGTTAAGGTTTTGACCTTGTTCTCTATAACCATGGCGCTGATACCAATCTGTAACACCCCCATTTTTACAATATAGCAGCGGAAGCTAATCTGGGGTATTACTTCATGGAAACAACAATCATAATCATAGAAAACGACCCAAAAGAGACGTTTGTTCAAAAGATACATTATCATTCATTTCAAATCAGAGTTTTACAAAGGCAGGTCCCAAAATCTAGTTACATACATTGTGAATGATAACAAGTTTTAGCCATCTTCATGTCCATGCCACTCCGTGCCGTATATTGCTCAATAACCTGAGATAAACATGCTAAAAAGTCAACACAAAGGTTGAGTGAAATTCATAGGTTTGATAAACAGTTTGAATATAAGTCATAGTGTAATAATTGTACAAACATAATTATTATGAAAATGTTATTGTTATGATCTTGGGTCATGTTATTATATACCCGTTATTTGTATAAATTGCAACGAATGCAATTATTGTAGTAACAGTGTATTACTGCGTTATTGTCTTGTTTGGTCTTGTCTGGTATAGTATAGTCTGGTCTAAGCTCATGGCACACAAACTGACTAGTGTATATATATACCCAAAATGATGTGATATATATATATATATAGAGATAATGGCCCTCGGTGTAGGTAATTGCCATATACCTATGAAATTCAAATATAGTGTGTTTGGTTACCTATCCGGTTAACATAAACATGATTCGTCAATCCCGATAGATCTATCCATAATATTCGCGTTCACCCGTAAGTGATTAATGGTCCATGATAATGAGGGACTTTTGGCATAATGTAACTTAGACATTAGTCGTAATAGTATATCAGATTAGCATATAACATGTAAAAACACTTGTATTCCTGGTTTAAGCATGTATAAGTCTTTGAAAAGTAATCACATTGTTATAAGATAAACGAGTATGTAAAAGAGTTTGTAGCAAGCATGTATCCCCCTCGCGGGTTTATAAAACATGTAAATAAGTAAAGGCGAGGTTATGAACTTCACCTGATAGGTAGATGTAATAAATATTCTGAAATAAAAGCTGACGACCTTCTATATCTTAACCGGGAATGTTTGTTATAGTAAAATGATAATTTTACAGCACGTAACGCAAACTGAGGTAAATATGTTGAGTCTTAGGAAGATTGTATCTAAGAACTTTAGTTTTAAAAGTTGTGAGTTTGTTGAAGAGTTTGGAATTATTGTATCACCATTCAGGCCATCATAATTCAGAAGTCATTCAGTAAACGTTTGAGGAGCTAGGGCACTTTAAATCATAAAAACCCAACAAACTCAGTTCAGAATTAATACCCAACGATGAAACCTCTTAATATGAAAGCTCCTGTATTGTGATACGAAATAATCAGTTTTAAGCGTTTTGATCATATTGGAAAGTTAAGCAACAGAGAGCGTTTAATTTAAAGTTATGTTTTGTAAGTTTTTAACATGATTTATACTTTTTCAATAATGTTACATTTTTAGACCCTTGAGTTGGGAAAAGTGGCAGAATTTACCCGTGGGAGTTTGCACTTTTACGACTTTGGTCCTTCAACTTTAAAAGATATACCAATTAAACCTTAGACTTTGAAAAGTGACATAATTAGACCCCTATAGTTATAACTTGATAAAATGACATATTCAGCCCTTTGAGTCATTAATTTTAGAAGTTACGATATATAAACCCCTTGCATGGATTATATTTACAAACATGTCCAAATGCCATGCAAGTTATGTTAAATTTTCAAAAGTTATTATATAAGTGATATAAACTAAAATTAGAAGTTTTTAACGTAAGCAAGTTAAAATAAAGATTCGTTAGGCTAGGAAGCAAAAACGAGTCAAAATTAGGGTTTTAAACGTAAAACGCGCGGGTTTTAAGTTCAAATTATTCATTAATCATAAGTGGTTATTTAACATAGTTAAGCATGATAGGATAGATTTATATAAAAAATATTTATCATTATAACATGTAGTTTTTAGAAAAACACGAAATTAGAGGTTTCGGGTGTACGATTTTGGATCAAAATGGAAAATGAGCATGAATTGAGTTATGAAGCTTTAACAAGGAGTATATTTAGGATCATATGAACATTATAAGGGTGTGTAGCAGAAGTGTGAACAGTCAAAACCTGGGTTGAGGCTTCATCGGATCAAAATTGGGTGGAAAACGGGTCGAAATCGGGACTTTTAGCTTCGTACGCCTAGAATAACGACTCCGGGGCTTCAAGGCTTCAATACTTCTCTTGATTACTTCTCTTGGATCTTCTTAGGAACTTATGGAGCAGAGAGTTGCTGCCATTGATGGGTTATAGAGGAGGAAGTGGGGGATGATTTGAAATGGAGGCATAACACCCCTATTTATAGTAATTTTGGAACTTGGTGACTAAGGATGCTAAGAGACCAGGTGAGGACATGTGTGGGAGCTATAGGGTGATGTGGAGAGGCTATGGGATGAGTAAGGAAGGCTATGGTGCAAGGTGGAGGTGGTTCTAGACGTTTTAGGGGTGTTTGGTTTGATTTATACATGGCTATTTTTGGACAGCCAACATCAGTCTTGGTAAAATGGTTGCCATTTGCAAACCGTAACTCCGTTGAAGCTCAAACCAGTGAGCATTGTTAGATATTTGAGTCCTCTACAACGTTTAGTTTTACATATTTGGGGGTTACTATACAAAAATTTAGAGATAATAGCCATTTACTACAGGTGTGCCGAATCTGCGCACCTTTGCCATTTCGGCTATAACTAATTCATCCGACGTCGAATCGGGTTGATTCCACCGGCAAAATGATCACAAGACATAGGGCTACAACCTAGTGTTTTCACTTAATACCCAGAACCTATTGATTTGCCCATGACCTAATTCATTTCAATAAGATGATCATAAATCGTCTTACCTAAGTATAAAATCATGATATGGTAATGTGTAGAAAATGATATGATCATGAATTGATTGTACTAACGCCCATATAATCGAGGATGATAATTTATGTTTCAAACGTATGAGGAGAGTAGAGTTTGAACATAATAGGATTAATGGAATTGACAAATAATGTCGAGTTTTGATATCATCAGATAACAAGATGTAAAGGAATCATCACTTTATTATTTCATGGATAGCTTTACATATGAAACTCTTAAAAGAGTTGATACTTATGCTACGTATCTCATATTAAAATTCTAGATAAAAGTAACAAATGACAAGGATTGTAGCTGATGATTGGGTTAATCGATTGAAGAAGATGTCTGATGAAACTTGAATAATCTTTGAGGATTGTTTCCTAGGGTTGAAGGAATTCAAATGTCGAATACAAAAAGCAAGCTCATCTCTAAGTATGCTTTCCTGTGGCCCAATTATTTGCTTTTGAGCGTTGAATTGCCATAATGTTCTTTATCTTTCCACAGGCATTACAAATTACGGATACTGTTTGTAGATCGTTTTCTAGTGGTTGGTCTTTTGTGTTATTGCATACTTGGTCCTGGTGCCTAATATTGTGCAAACCTGACACTTGAAACTCCTGCAAGTCCCCGTGTGATGTAGTCTACATCTTTTACACAAGGGAAGGTTTCCAGTATACCCATTGGTAGCAACATATGAGTCTTGAAAGGCTTCTTGTCTTATTTAAGCTGTTGTTGGTGGTAATGCAATTGTTATAATGGTTTTATTGTTGCGGTTATCTTGGTAGTTGTTGTGATTGTGATTGTTGGAGTGGTTATTATTGTTGTGTTCATTGGGATAGTTGTTGTTGTTAGTGTTTCTTCTATCTTCAAACCTTTGTTTGTGATTATTGGTTTCTTGCACAGAATCACGCTTTATTATCTGATCCATTAATCTCTGGGCTATGTTGATGGCTTCCTCCAAAGTTTGAGGCTTCGAGGCAGTAACATTTCCTTCAATACTTCTGGGTAATCCACTAATGAAGACTTCCAATAGTTTCTTGGCGTTTGGTACCATGTTTGGGCATAAGACGGCTAATTCTTGAAAATCACCTAATGTTAGTCTTAAGACATATTCCTTTTCACAATCCCTCAAGTTGTAAAATTCAGTCTTCCATACTAAATTGACTTTAGTTCGAGGGCAATACTTATTGGTTAAGAGCCTTTTCAATTCGGTCCAGGTGATCTTATTGGCTTGTTCTATTCCGATAAGTTGGGCGTATGCATTCCACCAAGACAAGGCATCATCGGTTAGAGTACCAGTAGCAAATGTCACTCTGTCTTCCTCGGCACACTTGCTATGAGAAAATACTGATTCGGTACGTTCAAACCAGTGGATGAGGTCAACAGCTCCTCATTAGTACCATTGAAGTAGAAAGGTTAGACACCCACCCCCCCCCCTAATGAACTTTCCCCACCTATTATAATTTCCCATTTTTGCTACAGGAGTTCCAGTAGGTCCTGGTGTATCCTATTAGGATTACTAGCACTTCCATTGATGCAGCGTGCTTTCCGACTGAGGAAATGCCATCCATTAATTAGATTGCTGATGGTCAGCTAAATTATGGCAGGTGTTTCAGCTGTTGACGCCTTTTGTGGAGGCATCTATCACCAAGATAACATGGAAGTAAGAATGATATCATAAGTTTTGAAAAGTATTAATAAGAGAATGTGATGCTTAAAATGCTTAAAGAGTAATGCTTATTTTTGAATTTTAACACCTTAGAGTTTGATAAAGATGGAGATGATTGCAAAAGTGAAATGGATGATAAAGGAGAGATAATTGGAAACAATAAGGTATAAAACGGGATTGCCTTTATAATAACTTGCCTTTTTTTACGTACATAGTTAAGATTGACTAGCGTTTTATTTATAAACCACACATCCCGTGCTAAGGATAAAAGCGATAACTAGTCTAAGAGTTTTTTGATTCGAACCGGTAAATAGACATCCTAAAGATCTTCCTGATTCGTTTGGTTCGAGCTTGGATTTTCTCACGATGATTCTCGTCAAGCCGAGAGAATTCTGTAGTTTAGCAAAATCGCAATCATACTTTTTGCCTTAATTTCTTCCTTTGAAGTTTGATAATCTGAGAACGGACTCTCTCGAGTTCGATTTTTAGTTCGTTATTATTCCTTTGTGTGATCATTCTATTAATACGTCCTTCTTCCATTTTCTCAATACGGTGAAAAGAGAGTTCTTCTAAGTAATTCAAAATATCTTCGACTCGTTCCTCGTGATGTTTCAAATACATCTTAGTTGAAAATTTCCCTATTTCAAATATCTGAGGTGGGGTAGGAGTATAATTTAAGAAAGATGGTGATACCAAATTACAAGTTTGATTTCGAGATGAATTAGATAACGTAGTCGAGGAAGAAGATGCTTCTTAGGTGGTAATAGTTCTTCAGGAATAAAGAAATATCAAGGATTAAATAGTAATGATGGTGGTAATACCGAAGATGGAGTCAAAATAGCTGGTGGAGTAATAGGATCTGAAATAGGTAATTCCTTAGCATAAAATGCTTGTACGTCCTTCAAATAAGTATTATTGTAGAAAGGTCAGAATACCGGTGAAATCATATTATCTTTAGAGTTTTCCGAAGAGTTAAAAGAATTGCTTCCCAATGAAGCTGGGAAATAATCTGATGAGGCCGAAGTATAGTTAAGAATATTCATAGAGGAAAAAGCATCCTCAATATCGGAAGTAGAACGGTTAGGAGAAGACATCGGTCTGTTAACAACCTAGTTGTAAATAACATAAGTTATTTATGATATAATATAGTATAATAATTATGTATCTTTACATACTTTGTAACGCCCCGACCCAAAAAGGGTAGAAGTATTACAAATATGGTGTGACATCAAAAGCATACATAATCATAACACAAGCAT
>BQNB010037306.1:2479-49531 GCA_026074375.1 Tanacetum coccineum | reverse complement strand
CTTATCACAAATGGGTGGTATTTATAGAGTTTGTGAGGTCTCAACAAAACTTAGCTGATCACTTGACAAAGGGACTGGCTAGAGACTTGGTTATAAAGTCTGCTGAAGGGATGGGTTTAAAGTCTAACTAAATCACTAAATGCTAGGATAACCAACTCCCTACTAAGGAAACTTGGTAGTTGAGTTCAATGTGGAAAGCTGAATGTTCAGTGGACTGAAGCACATTTACACATCATCCCAAGGATGTGCTTAGAACCTGCTGAAAGGAGGATAAATTTGTTAACTTCTCAATGATTAATTCTTTGAAAAAGTGCTTAGCAGGAGCATGAATAAAGAGAAACCACCTAAGTAAATGTTGAGGTTTTGCTACTTTAGGGAGCATGGACTTTGGCTCTTACAACATTTATGAATTGGATATGGACACATGACTTGTATAGTGTCATGAGTTTTTAAGTGTTTGAAAACTTGCGTGTATTTTATCTTCAGGTATTCAAATAGGTTGAAGGGTTCAATTCTTTGAACACCTTGATTTTTAAATATTTGAACGTGTAATTTACTAAGACGAAAATTCAGTCCTCAGGACATTTTCGTTTATGTACTTGTTTTGTTTAATGTTTAATTTTCATGCAAAAGGAATTGTACTAAATTGGGGAGGATTGTTGGAAATTTAGTGCAATTGTGGGAATCGGGTCATACTTAGAAATGAGTTTGGAGGTACAGAGTGTACACCCATCAAGTCACTGATTTTCCCTAACTCTTTTAGTGGTTAGATTAAATGGGTGGTTACAAACATTTAAGTGGCAGTTTTGACTATATTAAATGTTTGAAACAACTTTTGCCTATTTAAGTGCCAGGTTTGACTGCATTAAATAGCCACATTTAATTTGGTCATGTAACCACTAATTCCTAAAATTATGGAGGATAATTATGGAAGAGATTAATTAGCCATTAATCTCTCATTAATTTTATTGACTAGGTTTTAAGTATTTCCCCTATAAATAGGGATCACTATTGCATGGAAAAACAAAAACACTTAGAAGCTAAAGGTTCTTGATTGGTGCCTCAAACAAGAACAAACACTTGGTTTTATCCCAAGGAGGTATTCGTGTAACCCAGGCATAGGGTCGAATAATCTTCTTTGGAAAGTGATTACATGACTTCAAGTGATATTCGGTAACCATCATTGGTAATTAGTTAGGCTATTGATTATCTTCACCCTGTTCTGGTCTTTAACAACCAACAATATAAATACTTATCTAATGCTAATAACACAAGTAATAAATTTTCAAACGTGTAATGCTTTATTGATAAGAATCAAAGTATTACAATGTGCTATGGATCGCATAAGTTGAATGACAATGTAAGATTAACCTTTGAACAAGTAAATTTGATAGAGTATCAAGCTTACAAGCGAACTTATATAGACCAGCTGATTGGATTAAATGTCTACCTTGTAAGTTTGACAAAGGAGTAAATACCTATACTAAATACAACAATTAAAGCGCTATTTTCTCCTTACAACATTCTCTATTTATACTAATACAAGGTTGCATCCTTAGTGGGGGCAATTGCGACATGTCAAGAATCATGTGGAGGACATACGAGGTATTTAATGCATGTCCATTCTTGGAAACATCCTGCCCATACTTTAGTGAACAATTCTGCCAACTGTTCACTACTTTTACCAACTTTGTACTTGGTATAGGCTTTAACTCAAATAACCTTTTGTCCCACCTTCAAGAGTTATTGAGTTTCCCGCCTAAACCTAGCTTAGAGAAAAGCTTAAGTTCAACTTATCCTTCTTCAAAGGGTAATAGGATAGTCAGAGTATTGCCACCTCTGACTGTCCTTAGAACCCTAACATATTCCTTCTACATACCAGCTGATATCCATCCAAGATGACGAGTAATGTCTTTAAGTAATCTTCGACTTCCTTGATGATGTATTTGACTTGAATACGTCTAAGATTACTCGCTGAGGCTTTGCACTCAGCGAGTCCTTCAATACCCGCTGATGTCTATCAGCATGTCTTTCAATACTTAGCCTAATTTCTGTTTAAATCTAGGCACTGATCATTGGGCATTGAATCGGCCCAACAATCTCCCCCTATTTGAATATAAATTAAGCTAAGTAAATATTATAGTAAGTGAGACACAGCTTCTTCTTACAGATAATTTAATAAAAGGAAAATAAAAAATAACTTCATTAATTTATTACATGATTTAGCCTAATCCGTCTAAGTTATCTTGTACAATTTTCCTAGCATAATTAGCATCATTCCTAGCTTTCTATTGTCAGTTCCAACTTCTTGAAAAATTCTTCAGCCTTTGGATTCCCCCTTAGAATTCCATTATGTAGTCTGATTAGTTGCGGAGTGGTGGCTAAATGAAATTCTTCCTCTCTTTGAAATACCAGATCAAAGTTCCCATTATAAAAGAAGACTCTTGACCTAGGCTCTGTGATGACCAACCTTTTTCTGCCTTCAACCTTTAGAGGGGGAATCAAGTTCTTATGCATCCTATCAACCACTATATCTTCTTTTACAAAAACTTCATTTAGAATCTATGAGCTTCTTTTTCTTTTCTTGTCATTGATTGAGACCCCAAAGGTAGATAGCTCAGGTCGTGATGGAATACCTAGTGCTTTTGCTTGAGATAAGACCCACTAAAATTTGGCTTTAAGACTTTGAAGTAGTAAATCATGTAACTTACCTTTTGTCTTGGAGACCAAAGCATGTACCTCAAGCCATTCACTAAAACCTGGTGTTTTTAATCTGAACCTTTCATAGATAATGAGGTTCAGTGGGTCATTAACTCTAGTGATCATCATAGTTGCTTCCTTGAAAGAATTGACTTTGTAGTTATTTTACCGAGGTGAGTCCCTTTTACCCAAAAAATTGACTTTGTAGGTGATCTTTGTGATTGGCAGTTGATTAGCTATGTGAGTGATATGATGATCGTATTTATCAAACATCTTTTTTTTTGCCTCATACTCAGCCATCTTTTGAGCTTGAGCCTTGATTGTAGCAGGGTTCATGATTTTCTTCAATGATTCCCCATACTTTTCTTTCTTAGCTTTTAGATCAGCCAATCTCTTCATTTCTTTCAATTGGGCCATGACATCATCATTAGTCATCTGGCCATCAAGAATGCTAAAAGACTTGAAATTTGGCATTTTGGGAGCTAAACCTCCTTCTTCCATGAAAGGCATGATTTCCTTTAAAGGTTCTTCAGATGCAATACCCTTCCCTTTGGATTCATCTCTAGGAGGAGTTGGATCTCTGGGTAGAGTCAACTCTTTTGGAGGATTAAAAGAGAAGATAGATGAAGTAGTCTTGGAGAGATGTTCAGTGAATTGTTCAATTGTCATTGTGGCATCTTCAGGATTTTAGATAGGTTCATGTATGATTGAGTTCAATGGTGTTAGTGATAGAATTTATGATGGTGTTGGAAGTAAGAACTTTAGTTTCTTGACTGGAGGTTCATCATTTATTACTTTCTTCTCTGAAGAGTTTACCTCTGAACTCTTTTCCACTGAATCATGAAGAACCAGAGCATTTTCTTCATTAACAGATTCCTTAGGTTATTCTACATTAGGGATCTTTTGAGCTGATGGTTGCTCCCCCTTAGTATTAGCCATAGCAGCGTCCCTTGAATGATGCTCCCCCTAATTTTGATCAGGGTTCTGATCATATTTTACTTCAGATAGTGTTTCAGGGTTGTTTTTCTCCCACTTCTCCCCATCAACATTAGCCTTTTTAAAGAATTATACTGTTCGAGGAGGAGAACCATGTCCTTAAACATAAGCCTAAGATCCTAAACATGTTGGGAGTTTATGGAAACAATGGATTGAACTAAAGCTAGTTTGTCAGAAACTACCTCCATCACTTTGCAGACCTTCTTTCTGATTGACACATCCATGTTGTTTTTGATGACTTTGCTTAGTTTAGTTTGAAGGGTAACAAACCTATGACTCTCTAGTGTGTTGAATGTATTAAATTGTTTGTTCATTGGTTGAAAACAATGTTAGGAAGCTGATCTTGCAAGGTCTGTTGAACTTGTGCATCAAACAATGACAATTTCTCTTCGATGGATTTCTTAACAAATTATTGAATGGAATCCTTAAGCATCTGAGGAAGAGTGTTCTATAGATCCTCTGTGAGTAGACCAGATAATTTTGAATTGAGAACATCAGTAACAAGTGAAGGTACAGAGGACTAAAGATCATCAATCACTTTCTTGGAAATGCTGGATTCTAACTGATCAACCTTGGTGTGAATAATGCGCAACTCTTCTTGAAGATGACCAAGGAGGTCTGACTGAGCTGGCATATCTGTGGAAGCATTAAAGGTACTATCAGCACCATCAGTTGATGTTTCAAGAATGTTGTCAGCTATTGCTTCATCAAATTTTGGGGTCTCAAACCCAGACAGAGAAGCTAGGTCATCCTCAAGCATGAACTGTAACCCAGAGCCAGTTTTGTCAGAGTTATCAATCTTCGTAGACTTTGTTGGCTCAATTATTATGTTAACAGGTTCAGAGCCTGAAAAAATGATTTGATCGTCATCATCAGGCTGACATGGTTGAAACCTCTTGATTATTTTGATCTCAGACTCTGTGTCATACGGGCTCTCAGGCACTTCTTGAGCAGCCTTATTCTTTTGATCATATTCATCCATGATCTACTCAAATGTGTCATCCCCTATATATTCTAACGCAGACTCCTTCACCTCCTCTTAAACTTTTTGATCTAGTATTTACATAAATGTGTTAGTTGAAAATGTAAATTTGTAATGAAGGGTAGGATTTCCATTCGTTGCCCCTAAGAAGACTAGGTGTGATTATCTAGTCCTTTCATAAGTTTAAAACTTTTAGGACTCTTTTCAGTTGTGAGTTTGTAATATAGGGAAGGATCACCATTCGCTGCCCCTAAAAAGATTAGGTATGATTATCCAGTCCCCTCAAAAGTCTAAGACTTTGGGACTCTTTTCATTGGTTAAGGGCCCCTGAGTCTGAGTGAGGTTCATTTCATACAGGGGTCAACTTTCATGCACAGATGGGTTAATCCAGTAAAGTTTAGAGTTTTTAGAGTTAAACATCAAGTGTTTTTTATCATTTTAGTATCATCCCTTGAGTGCAGACACAGAGTGTACAGAAGATTTAGGATGTAAAGTGCTGACACAAACTCTCTATTGGGTCGGGGGTAGCCTTTAACTTCACCACTCTCTCCTAGAGAAGTTTACGAGTGGTTGCTTGAAGTCCCCTAATATTTAAAAATTGTTACCTTTTTGGCATCAGCGGTCTGAGGCTGGTTTACTTGATCCTCTGCCGACTCGAAGGCTCTTAGACTCTGGATGGCATCAGTGGTGGCCACTGTTTCCTCAGCGGGTTGAGTATCAATGACTTGTTTCTTTGGAGGTGCATCCCTGACCTGTTTTGAAGACTATGGTTTGGAGGAAGGTGGAATTCTCTTTTTCTTTGTCTTCAGGTCAGTTGGTGCTTTAGACTGAATGACAGGCTGCATAAAGGTCCTAGACAAGGACTTATTAGCTGAGTCATTAGTATTCACCTCCCTAGAGGAAGGGAGCAAAGACTTTATGGGGTCTAGAGAAAGTTCAGCCACTTTGCACATATGAGTAGTTAAAGCAATTTCATTCTAAAGTGTAGGTTTAAAAGTAGTGGCTGTAATGTGATAGGGTTTTAAAGACATCAGATTGTCATTTTTGTATGTATCTTCAGCAGATTTTCCATGATCATAGACATGTATCTTATGTAGCAGATGTTTGCTTTTCTGTTCAGCTTACTAGTTATAGGATGCAAACTGGCAATTAGGCCAGAGAATAAAATCTCTACTATATTGATGTGTTGTTGTGAGTAGGTATTTTATGTATCAAGTTTTACTATTTATTTTATGCCGGCTATACCTAAAAACAACACTTTAACATGCAGTGTACTCGGTCAAGATGTAGCTTCGTTGGTAAGTAGGGTGTCGATCATTGAGAGTGAGAGCGTTAATATCTAATCTATTAGTATTTTAGTTATCTATGTTAGTACTAAATTAATCTAATTTATGTTAAACCTAATGTAGATTATAAATGACATATAATATCAGGGATTAAAACTAATCTAGAGGTTGGATGAAGTGAAATAAATGTGTAGCCATATTATTAGAGAATAAAGGAAGAAAGATGGGAAGATGTGTGTGTGGTAGAGAGAAAACACACACACTTACACTTTTACAAAAGTGAGCTTCACCCCTCCATGGAAGTATGGAGGGGGTATTTATAGTCCTAGTGACACTTAACTATTGTAACTAGTCATTATTAGTCCCTACGTGTCACGCTATAAATGAACTAATGTAATTCCGGATATGTCACCATATTTTAAGGCTAACAATCTTCCCCCAATATGTGGACACATACAGAATTACTTACAATGTTCCTAACAAGTACAAATACAATTGAATAAAGTCTTCCAAAGCTGAAGTTGTCTTTTAAGTTCTCCTGGTCTTGAAACTTGTATTCCAGCTTGGATCTTCATTGTCTTTACTTGTTCTGGAACCATTGTAGTATGCATGAGTTGGATTAACTTCCCCCCAATTCATGCAGCATGTCTTAAAAAGCTTTCTTCATAGACTTCTTTTTGGCGAAGTTTCTGAATCAGCTTCCCCCCAAACCAACATCCCTATCTTAAGCAGATTCTGAAACTTTGAAGTAGCTTAAACAATCTTCTACTTGTCATTGACGTGCACAGCGGAAATTTGTAGAAGTCAAACCACACCAAATACTCCTGCTTCTTGTCATTAGGGCTTGGTGAATATTCGTTCGGGGGTGCATGCGAGAAATCAGCAACAATTCTTCTCACGTATGCAGAATACTTCATAAACCATATTTGGTAAAGTAGTATACACTACTTCCCCCTGGAAGTTGACATGGTAACATCAAAGTCAACTAAGTCTCGGATGTACACATTTTCCCCCATGATGGTTGCGAACTCTCGGAAGCATCAATTTGTTTTTTTTTATGTTTATTTTTTGTGTACGCACGTATACTCGAGAAGTTCTTGTCTTAAGCACAAATCTTGAAATCCAAACAAAGCATTACCCTCTTGACTTCAGAAACCGTAGAGGAGATAAAGCAAGAATCAAGAAAACTTGGTATAATCAAGGTCTTGTATATGACTGTCGTTGAAGAACTTTGAAAATTGTACTTAGACTGTGAAGTACCATTGTCTTGGAATCCCGTGAGAATTGCAGATTACATCTCAACCTTTAAATTCTCTGGCTTGCTTTACCAATCTCGTATTCTGTCGGCTATTGTTGTGATCACTTGGTGAAGTAAACCCTATATACTAAGCTTGAAAATGAAGTGAAATCCCCAAAATTTGTTACTTAAGCTTGCATTAGATGTTGATTGAGCGTGCGAGCGTGGTGCAAGATAAATCTATAAGTACTCTATAACCCGCTACGAAAAAGTATAAGAAGTACAACACCTCTTGAAATTATCCACATCGTCTTCTGGGTGTGGCACTGAGTACTACAACGTAACTCCTTTAAGTAATAGTTAACCAGGTCTGCAACCAACCACCCCTGACTGCTGGTAACTAGATAATTCAAGTCTTAATCATAAGCTATATACGTTCAAGTAAGTCATCAATTAATAGATTGGGTTTAAAGAAAAGGGGTAGCAAATAGAAGGAAGTCTCAATGATGAAATAAGTAGATGCCTTCGTGAAATCCAACTTCAATCTCAAATAAGCGATACCAAATCAACTTCGTGATCACTTGTCATCGTAGTCCGAATCTCTAGCCATTTGTTATTTATTGAATATTTTTAGAATCGTTTTAGTGTTATGTATCATGTTTGTTGTTGTTTAATTGTCGTTAAACTAGAACGAATGTTATTTTGAATGTAGTTAATGGATAAACATCGTCTAGTCTAACTTGTCTTGATAACGTGTTTGTACCCGGTCTAGTTGAACCTCAAATGAAATAATCATGTAATCATAAGGCCTAATTTTTGGTTATTATAAATTCTAGCCCACTGTTTCAATATCCATCGGCCCATCATCATCGAATAACAAATCTTGGCCCAATGAATTTTGTTGTTAATACCCGGTCCATATGAACATAAGGATATAAATCACCCAATCCCTAATTTTTCTCATATTAACCCTACTCCCTCACTTCCATCACCACCAACTATAACTTCTCATTTCAGTCGCTGTCACAAATCTCATGTCAATCTTCCTACAAAAATTTCACTCCCATCTTCATAGTCACACCTCTACAGAAAGTTATAGCTCCTTGACACTATGACACTCGCAACCAAACGAACCATTCACTCATCCATAAGATAAGAGAAATACTATGAAGGTCGGGAAGGTATAATCTTCAAGATCTTGCATAAGGTCTCGGGTAGGTTTGATTTTTGTTTGAGTTATCAAACGAATGGAAGAAAGAATATAACATAATTGTTATAGTTCATTCTTTGTATTCGAATATTAAAGATAGATCTGTGATGAGTTATTTCTTTTCGAGTTCTTGATCTTTTGATGGTCATGACATATTGTTATATAACTCGAATCGAAATAGACTGAGATCTATAGTTTATTTATGTCTTTTGAGTTTTGGAGATGGGTTTGGTGTTGATAATGTGATAAAGGGATTTAGGGTAGGATTGTTGGATTTGTTGTGGAGATGAATTTGTAACGATGGGATTATAGGATAGAAATAGGTATTGGTGTTGTTGTAAGGGTGGGTTTATAATTAGTTTTTGGCTGTTGGATTTGATGAGGATTGTTGAAGTTGTGGGAATCGTTGATTGTTTGTGGATTGGTTTTAATCGAGTGCTCTGTCTTTGTTTACTTGTGACTAGATGACTCATTTTGAGTCTGACCGTGTTAACTCGGTAATAACCAAGTTGACTATTTGGTTCTTAGGGGCAAACCACAAGGTTTCAAGACAAAATGCAAAGTTGAATTTTAAGACAAAACGCAACATAAACAAAATGCAGGCAGCATGACGTTTGTACTTTCTTGCAAAAAAGGTCTTCAATCGCTTGCAAAATGCAAGTTTCCAACAAAACGCAATCAAATCTTGACAAAACGCAACCTGCCAAAATGTAAGAGACCAAAACGCAACCTTTACATGAGTCAAAATGCAACAGTAAGTTTTGTACTTTTGTACTTTTTTTCTTAAAAACTGGATCTGGTTTTTTTTCTTTTACATCAAAACGCAACCAAGAAAAAAATAACAAACCCAGATTTTGCTTATACAATAACTTGTCTTCTAAGCACACTACTTGGCAGATTTGAACAACAACAACACCTGTTCTTGACATTTTCACAAGAAAAAAAATACTGGACATGAATAGTGATGAATAGTGACATGAACAGTAGATGAACAGTACTGATATGAACAGTAAGAACAAACAAATGATACGACACACCCTTGCAGCTCTGATGCCAAATGTAGAATATAAATGACATATAATATCAGGGATTAAAACTAATCTGGAGGTTAAATGAAGTGAAATAAATGTGTAGCCATATTATTATAGAATAAAGGAAGAAAGATAGGAAGATGTGTGTGTGGTAGAGAGAAAACACACATACTTACACTTTTACAAAAGTGAGCTTCACCCATCCATGGAAGTATGGAGGGGGTATTTATAGTCATAGTGACACTTAACTATTGTAACTAGTCATTATTAGTCCCTACGTGTCACGCTATAAATGAACTAATGTAATTCCGGATATGTCACCATATTTTAAGGCTAACAATCTTCCCCCAATATGTGGACACATACGGAATTACTTACAATGTTCCTAACAAGTACAAATACAATTAAATAAAGTCTTCCAAAGCGCTTCCAAAGCTGAAGTTGTCTTTTAAGTTCTCCTGGTCTTGAAACTTGTATTCCAGCTTGGATCTTCATTGTCTTTACTTGTTCTGGAACCATTGTAGTATGCATGAGTTGGATTAACTTCCCCCCAATTCATGCAGCATGTCTTGAAAAGCTTTCTTCATAGACTCCTTTTTGGCGAAGTTTCTGAATCAGCTTCCCCCCAAACCAACATCCCTATCTTAAGCAGATTCTGAAACTTTGAAGTAGCTTAAACAATCTTCTACTTGTCATTGACGTGCACAGCGGAAATTTGTAGAAGTCAAACCACACCAAATACTCCTGCTTCTTGTCATTAGGGCTTGGTGAATATTCGTTCGGGGGTGCATGCGAGAAATCAGCAACAATTCTTCTCACGTATGCAGAATACTTCATAAACCATACTAAGTAAAGTAGTCTACACTACTTCCCCCTGGAAGTTGACACGGTAACATCAAAGTCAACTAAGTCCCGGATGTACACATTTTCCCCCATGATGGTTGCGAACTCTCGGAAGCATCATTGTCGTGTACGCCCATATACTCGAGAAGTTCTTGTCTTAAGCACAAATCTTGAAATCCAAACAAAGCATTACCCTCTTGTCTTCAGAAACCGTAGAGGAAATAAAGCAAGAATCAAGAAAACAAGGCATTCAATGATAAATATAGAAAATTCAAGATAAACAAATACCAAACATTCAGATCTTCATTAATATTTGGCTAATACCGAAGGTATTAGCCTTTAATCTATCATAATAAAACAAAGGGCAATTATTTAGAGCAAGGTAAACTATTCCCGAGAAACGAATGATACCAAAACCTGAACGACTTCAAAGTATATGTAATTACACGATGTCTCCGTATGGAATTGATAACGTTGTCATCGACCTACTTTGCTTTTTTTCTTCCTCTAAATTGGACCTTTATGGTTTAGGTATTGAGAAGTTTGATTTTGCACTACTTAAAATTGTGTTTGAGTTTTGTATTTTAGGGTATGGACAGTCGGTTACGAGATATCGGCGTATCCAAGGATTAGATACGGTGTATTGAGGATTTCTTAGAGTAGGGACCACACTTGATATCTTCTAGAATATTCACATACTATATCTTCAATACGGCGTATTGAGTTCTTCTGGATACGACGTATTGATCTTGTTCCTTCGTGGTCTTTGGTGAGTGCAGGCACGGATACGCCGTATCTTCCTTGATGGATACGGCGTATTGGTCTTTAGAATAGTAATCTCTAAAATATCTTCATTTAAGCTCCAGAATGTGCGCCTTTTGCCATCTTTTACCAAATACTCCATAATTACTGCAATTCTCAAATGTAAACGATTAAGTAACAATTCTTTGCAATAGTTATACAAAATGGGTTAATAACATGGATAAATAATGCTAGAAAATAGACGTTATTTAATGTCATCAGATATCCCCCCACTTGAATCCTACTTGTCCTCAAGTAGCCTTTAGAAGTTTATAAAAATGTACCCCTAAGGATATTTTCTGTTAAAGCATTTATTTGATCTATTACAAGTATACAACCAACACTCACGGACATAGGAAGATGAAACCACTACAAATCACTCAACTCTCTATGTGGTAACATGTAACTAATTCGCTCAATTGCTCGGTCATGATGAGTATTCTATCATAAGCTTGGCAAGGATACACATCTCCACCGCTAAAGCTAAGGAGTAACAAGTTTATAAAGGCAAATATAGGTTTTTGTATTGAAAGGCTTACGATTGATCATTCTACAATCTTTAACCAGAAATACCACTCCAACAAGGCAGTGATGCACACATACATGGCCGTAACGATGGAATAGACTGATGTGTGTCGATTAATTCCTCATATCAAATTTAACCACACGGTTTAGGTAGAAGAATGATCTAGGGTAGGACCTTCGTGTAATTCCTAAAGGATTGGCTCTACGGGTTGTTCTAATGGATCTTCACTCTAAAGATGAGAGTGGAAAATGGTTTAAACTGGAGGTTAACTAACTGGTGTAGTTAGTTAATAAACAACATGGATAGGCTTTTTGGGTGTAATCCTAAAATTTACCAATTTAAACAAGTTACTCCATTTAAATCCATAGTACTTATTATTGCGGTCTTAAATAAATATACCAAGCCAAGTTCTAAAGTCTACTACATCACCGACACACTCATATTTTATGGAATTTGGGTAAACATTTGGAAATGGATAGGCTAAATTCTCATAATATCTAACAAGGGTTATTGTGTGCGAGTTATGTAACATGTAATTTCACAAAAGTATGCTTGAAATTTTTTAAATTTGAGCATAATTTAATTATTTTAGTGTGAAAAATAGGACAAGTAAACATTCTAATTCCATCCCCCCACTTAAATTATACAACGTCCTCGTTGTATATGTAAAACATTAAATACGGGAATTTAAAAAGAATTAGAATGAGAAACTCCCCTGATATTTGCTCGGTAGATTCTCCAAGTTGCGTTTATGAGCAAGATTGTGTGTTGAACAACCGCCTTGAAGTTTCAAGACTCCAACACTTCATGATCTCCAGATTTTGTAAATTCTCCACCAATATTCATTGATATTTCTTTGCTTCCAAAGTCTTGTGTAAAATATAGGAAAAAACGTGCATTCCTATATTGGTACCTACAGTTAATTTAAACTAAACTAAACAAAAATGTATAGGAGATCGATACGCCGTATACATAAACTAGAATACGCCGTATTGAGAAACCTGTAAAAAGTATCTAAATACGGGTCAGTCTGTTAAATACGCCGTATCATGTGAAAACCTATATGATCGTTGTAGCTCTAGTTTGTTAAGAACTAATCTAGGATAATGATAACATAGGCGGAATATTCAAACATAGAATCAATATTATCATAACAAGGTTTTACCAAACATTCACCACAACCCTAATATTATTTGATCAAGATAATACGGTTACACCAATAAACTGTAACAGGGATCAAGGAAAACCTTGATTACCCTAAGGCTAAACTCTAGATAGATGTCTACTACTAACTATACAAATGTGTACACACACACGTTTTCTTTAGTCGACTCTCATTGAGAACACATACTTTTCTGGATGCCTAAAACCTATAGCCTGTATCTCTTTATATACTAGAGATAATAGGTTTTACAAAGAGATAAACATAAATCTTTTAAACATTTATCTTGATGTTCTGTTATCTTCTTTCTTCATAAGGAGATCTTTTGATATCTTTGACTAAATCTTTAATAATTCTCCACCAGCTTGTAGAATTCTTGAATGACGATTTTAGTCCTTTTGTTTCATTCTTGTTTTGTCTTATCAACTCAAATATAATTCCTAACAATCTTCCCCTAGTTGATAATGACAAAACCAAATAAGCACAAACTTCCCCTGAAGTTAATATACGAATGAAAACTTCCCCTTAAGCTACCAAGGATCTACAAGTTGCAAATCATCAAATCTTCTTCCCCTTTTTGTCAATATCAAATAGGAGACTAAAGTATGCAACTTTGATCTTCACAACTACGAACCAATATTACACTTCCAATCCAAGTATTCCAATGACCCAAATTGCCCTCCATTACGCACCTTAAGAAAAATGAACTTGAGCAGTAGAAACTTACACTAGCAGTAGTAACAAAGGCTAGTAGTAGTAAAAACCTTCACCTCAATGTAGCATATAAATGGTTAAACATTTTAACATTAAGCTTCCCCTGAAACCCATATGTTAACCATTTCTTGAATCTTCAATTCTGTAGGCTCTATGTAATGATTACTGATGAAGAAAACTAAGTATAACGAACTTGATGCTGAAGTAGAACAACCCAAACTTGTGTCTTATATCTTGCACTATCCACGTGACTTCGAACGTATACCCAAATCATGATGTAAATCGTATTATCATGATCAAATAATATTGGATGCGTTTGTTTATATCTTAGTTTTCAAGATTAATGTTTATATTCATAATACTAGCTAGGAATAATGTGAGATTCCGCAAAAGCTTTAATATACATACAAAGTTTCTACAACAAGTTATTTTGGATTTATCCAAGGTAATTTAACCTTAGACAACCTAAGGAATTGATCTAGGTTTGGGATAAACAAGTGGTATTAGAGCTTTGCTTTGAGAAACTTTGATCTAAAAGACATGGAGTTTGAATCTAGAAATAGTGGTACTACTGCAAAGCTTCCCATACTCAAACTGGGTGAGTATGAGATGTGGGTTATAAGGATTAAGCAGTACTTCTAGATCCAAGACTATGCACTCTAGGAGGTGATAGAAAATGGTGATTCATGGTTGTCAGTACCACAAACAACACAGGAGAATGGTACATCAGTTACAAAGATGTTTATACCTGTAACTGCTGAAGAAAAGACAAATAAAAAGAATGATGTGAAGGCTAGGGGTTTGCTACTCATAGCTCTTCCTAATGAACATCAACTTACATTCAGTCAGTATCCAGATGCTAAATCAATGTTTACTACCATAGAAACAAGATTTAAAGGTATTGCAGCTACCAAGAAAACTCAGAAAACACTTTTGAAGCAACAATATGAGAATTTCAGTGCATCAAGTGCAGAGTCTCTTGACTCTATTTTTAATAGGCTTCAGAAGATAGTATGGGCTTGCATATTTTTGGTATGATCCATTGTCCCAAGAAAAACCCTAAAAATAAATTATGAATTTCTTAATGTCATACAATGACCTAAAATACGAGGTGTTATAAATAAGCCTAAAGTTGAGACTATGAGCATAGATGATTTGTACAACAACTTCAAAATTGTTGAACAAAACGTAAAGAAATCTGTTGGTACAAGTAGTGGTGCTTAAAACTTGGCCTTCATGACTGCTCCAAGCACTAGTAGTACCAATGATGCTAACACTACTAGTCTATAAGTCAGTGCTGCTAACCCTAATGTTAATGCTGCTAGTCCACAAGTTTGTACTGCTAGTGTCAGTGATAATATTGTGTATGCTTTCATGGTTGAAAATCTCAATGGTTCTAATGTCCTACACCAAGACTTAGAGAAAATTCATGAAGATGATTTGGAAGCAAAAGATTTGAAGTGGCAGCTCTCTTTGCTAAGTGTGAGGGCAAAGAAGTACTATCAGATGACAGGCAAAAAGATTTTCATTAATGCTAATGACACTGTTAGATATGATAAATCCAAGGTAGAGTGTTACAACTGTCATAAGTTGAGACACTTTGCTAGGGAGTGTAGAGCACCAAGAAGCAAGGAAGGTCAGTTCAGAAATCAAGACATCACCAAGAAGCAAAGAAACAATAAAGACACTTCTTTAAAGGCAATGTTGGCTATAGATGGTGTAGGTTTTGATTGGAGTGACATGGCAGAAGAACAAGTTCAGACAAACATGGCTCTAATGGCATTTTCAGACTCAGAGGTATACACTGATAAAACTTTCTCTAAAACATGTCTGAAAAACTATGAAACTCTTATGAAATAGTGTGATGATTTAATTGTTAAGCTTAATCAAACTGAATTTACAACAACTACTTATAAAAGAGGTTTAGCAACAGTAGAAGCTCAACTAATCACATATAGAAAGAATGAGGTTCTTTTTAGTGAAGAAGTTGCAGTTCTTAAAAGAGAAGTAGCTTGTAAAGACTATGAAATAAATGTGCTTAAAAGTGAGTTTGAAAAAGTTAAGCAAGAAAAAGATGGCATTGATTTTAAAATAAGAAATTTGACAAGGCCTCAAAAGACTTAGATCAGTTGTTAGGAAGTCAGATAACTGACAAAAGTAAAAAGGGTTTGGGGTATAGTGCAGTTCCTCCACCTCATCCTTTAATCTATAATAGACCTAAAAAACTTGATCTGTCTTATTCTGGTCTTGATGAATTCAAAGAGCCTGAATTCAAAGGTTATGGTCCTGAGAATAGTAAGCAAGAGTCTAATGTTGTTTGTGATAAAAAAATCAGTTAATTCTAAGGAAAATTCTAATGAGTCTTTGGTAGAAGAACAAGTATCACAAGACAAAAGTAGCTTTGTTGAATCTTCACTTAATGTTGATAAAGAAATTGTTTTACGTATTAATAAAAAGGTAGAGTTTACAAAACCTAAAAATCATGAAAAACCAGTTAAAAAGTCAGTTAGGTATGCAAAAATGTATAGATCACAATCTCCTAGGGGGAATCAGAGGAATTGGAATGGACAAAAGTCCAATCAACTAGGAAAAGATTTTGTGATGTATAACAAGGCTTGCTTTATATGTGGAAGTTTTAATCATTTGCAGATTAATTGTGATAATCATCAAAGAAGAGGCATAGTATCTAGAAATAATTACAATAGGGTGGATGCCAAAACCACACACCCTAGTGTACACAGGAATATGTCTCCAAAAGCAGTTTTGTTGAAAACTGGCCTCACACCACTTAATACTGTTAGGCCTGTTAATACTGCTCACCCCAAAACAACAGTTCATAGTGCTAAATCAAAGACACATTTTTCTAAACAAGCACAATCAACTGCTAAGAGGCCCTTTTATAAGCAAACAACATTAACAAGAAGATCTGTGCATGCAGCAAAGAGACACTATTATACTGGAAGGCCTAAAGCAGTTAATACTGCTAGGTCTTATACAGGACAAGTTAATGCTGTTAGGGTAAAAGGGGTAAATGCTGTAAAGTCCTCAGCATATTGGGTTTGGAGACCTACCAAACCTAATGGTGCATCACTTGCTTTTAAAAGACACAACTACATTGATGCACGAGGCAGATCCAAGTCAGTAATGGCTTGGGTCCCCAAAGGAATCTAATTTCCTTATTCTTTATGTGCAGGGCAAGCCACAACATGATGATAAAGGATTTGTTGACAGTGGATGCTCAAGGCACATGACTGGGAACATAGCTTATCTCTCAGATTTTAAGGAATTTGATGGAGGTTATGTTGCATTTGGAGGAGGTGCATATGGTGGTAGAATTACTGGTAAAGGAACACTTAAAACTAATAGTCTTGATTTTGAAGATGTATACTTTGTCAATGAGTTAAAATTCAATCTTTTTAGTGTCTCACAGATGTGTGACAAAAAGAACTATGTCCTTTTTACTGACACTGAATGTCTTGTCTTATCTCCAAATTTTAAGTTGCCTGATGAAAATCAGATACTTCTTAAAATTCCTAGAAAGGACAATATGTACAGTTTTGATATGAAGAACATTGTTCCTAAAGAGAGTTTGACTTGTCTTGTTGCAAAGGCTACATTAGATGAATCAATGCTCTGGCACAGAAGACTTGGTCATATTAATTTTAAAAACATAAATAAGCTTGTCAAGGATAATCTAGTAAGAGGATTGCCTACAAAACGTGAGTAGTAAAGCTTTTAGGGTATACAACACTAGAACCAGGAGGGTAGAAGAAAATTTGCATATTAGGTTTTTAGAGAATAAACCTATGATAGAAGGGAATGGTCCAAAATGGCTATTTGATATTGATTCTCTAACCTAATCTATGAACTATGTACTAGTTACTGCGGGTACAATTTATAATGACTCTGCAGGTACATCAGAAGAAATCAGTCAAGATGATTGGACTTTGTTAAAACTGTTAGTTATACTTAAGACTATTTGTATAACACCTCGTAACTTAGGTCATTGTACAACATTATGTAATGCACAATTTATTTTTAGGGTTTTACGCGTTGCTCTTAAACTGTAAAAGTTAAGTTAAATCGCGTAAACTAAAAATGATCATACAATGTAAACGGGCATTAAACGATTAAATATTGTCATCAATCAAGTGTTATATGATTATTAAGAGGATAATTATCAACATTGCACATTTTATTTTTGTTGGTTACGTAAAATGTTTACGTTTCGCGATAAAGTGCGTTTAAGCCTTCCCGGAAGCACGTTAATTTATCTACGCTTCATCGAATACCCACAATTTGAACTCAATACTTAAAGTATAATTAAAACTCAATATATTTATCACATTAGACATTTTCATATTAAAGGAATTGAAATTATACATTTACATATGCAAGTTATACTTTTAATTAAACATATGTTACTTTAGGCTTTATATATACATATATACACTAGATAAATGAACAAATGCATACATATCCTACCCTAACCCTTAAAAACGTGTAAGTAAGCCATCTAGAAGGCCTTTGGTCACCATGACATCAATAGGAACCTTCATTGCATGAACCTTTCACCACTTGATGCTATGACTAGCCAAAACCAACCCATTGTTTCTCAAAACCTTGTGCTATACCACTTGACACCTTGCAAAGGCTCAAGTGACCAAGGAATATGCTAAGGATCTTAGCTAGTATAAATAGGAGTGCAAGGGTTAAGAGAAAACCACATCTACACTTCTCTCTTTACTTGAAAAATCAAACAAAACCCTCTTTTCCCTCCATTATAGCTCACGGCTCAAAAGCTCCTCCAAGAAGCAATCCATTGCTTGATTTTTCTTGATCATATAAGTGTTCTTATATCATTCCTAAGGTGTTCTAAGAAGATTTGAAGATTTGGTTAAGTTTGGAAAAGATTTTGCAAGAAAAGTGTTTTTGAAGTTAAGCTTGGAACTTTTGGATCTTGATTTTGGGAAAAACTTGTTAAGTGTTGTTATAATCTTCAAACAAGGTTCCATTATCATCCTTATACTCTTATTACATTTATATATGCATGCCATGATCATATCTATACTTGTTATGCTTGTTTTATTGAAAATATTATGTAAACATATTCAAAACTCATAAAACCCTAATTGTTCCCATATTGAGTATAAAATATTATTGATAAAACAAGTGGTCAAAATAACTTATATATTTGAAAAGTAGAGTCTTATTAGATAATCATAGACTCCGGAATCAAGTTATTTTGTTAAGAAACGAATCTGATATGTACAGTTCAAGTTATAACTACTTATTTCTCAAAACTAGTTTCTTTTAATCTACTTTTATAATTATATATTCAAAACATTTTTCTTTATGATTTAAAATATCAATTTTAACTACAAGTGCTATATTAGTAGGGAATTTTATAAAGGATATTGAGGCCTCTTCGGATGGCGTATCGATGAGTTGTTGGATTTACGATTTAAAGTGTCCTAAACTCCTCGTACGTCATGTCATGACCTTTATCCTTAATGATAGCCCAAACGATAGTACAATGTTAATTATAAAAGATCAAAACCTTTATTATATCCTAAATACATCAATGAGTTTATCAAAATTCACTACAAGTATATATGTGGCATTGTATTGTGTACTATTCGTCTGTATGCTTAGCAGTCTTCTTAATCGACCTATACTTTATTAGGTTGCATTCAGTCTTTATCGTGACGCTTTATCAGTAGTGATATACTCTGTTCAAATTCATCTGAGGTGAGTTCATAGCCCCACGTTTTACTTTAATCATATTTTATAAGTTTTGGGGTGAGAAACATATGCACGTTTTTACAAATTGGACGCAAGTGTACATTTTATCATGATTACGTTTTGCCTAAGTAGCGATAACCCACTGTGCCCATAAATCATGAACTGTTAAATTACATATATGTAGTCGTGGATTACATTATGTGAGCGCGAATGATTATAAATAGATCTATTTGGGATGACTTCCCCGTTCGGGTGACTAGCTATCATTAGAAACGAACGTATTTCATGTCGAATACTGGATGTTAAGGGTTGAACATCATCACGGGCAATGTAGGCAATATATATCTATATATTGTATTCAATTATGTCGAGTTTCGGTGTCATGAGCTTAGGAAAACGTAAATACATTTGTGATGTCTGCATCTGTTGCATTATCACAGGGAAAGTCTTGCGGTCCTGCGTGATCATTTATTAAACCTATGAAATTCACCAACTTTATGTTGACGTTTTAAATGCAATGTTTTTCAGGAGGTCATTAAGCACGAGGTGCGAAGGATACATTGGGGGTTATATTTTGAAGTCATGCATTAAAGATTTAGTCACATTACATTTTGTTTATCTGTTATGGGCTGTAAATCTTTGTACCAATATCAAGTAAAGCTTCGGGCTTTTGTAACAAATACTTAAATAAATCCAATGTATCAGTTTAAACGACTTTTTGTGTCGTTCTTATATTATCTTGTGTTAGTGATCTGATAAGTAACATGCCCCGGATCCTTATTCCGCTGCGACCCATTTTGGGGGTGTTACATTATCACCTATCACCTATGTGTTTTCTAATATTTTTATACTTTTCAGGTACTAGATATTTTTTTTCTTTAACCGCAATAGACAAGCACAAGACATTGTTTTACGGTCAGTTCAGGGTTACTTAAGAATGAAACTTTACTCAAAAGTTGTGTTCTTTTTGGAATTTTTAACATGTAATCAATCTTATCTATCACTTGTGATACTATACTCTTAGTGGAAATAAAAGAGTTAAACCTCTTTAGGTGAATTCTTATTTTGCTCTAAAGCAATGCTAAATTAAAGCAACACTCGTTTGATTTTTAAAATACGTCAAATTTTTACTTTCATAGTTTGCTTCATTTTTATTCATTTTGGTATTTTGTAAGTGACACTTGTTTATCACTTGTGATATAACATTGTATCAAAATTGAAAAATATTTAAATGATTTATTTTAGTAATTTTAGAGAAATCTCTCAGGTGATAAAGTAATAGAATATAAAATTAGTCACTTTAGAGTAATATCTCAGGTGATGTAGGCAGACATAAATGATTGCTCATTTTATTGCTTTATCACCTGTGATATTACTCATATGTAAAATTTCAGAATTAATGTTATATTCTATTGCTTTATCACATTTGATATTACTCATATGTAGAATACAAGAATTAGGGTTTTTGGTATAGATTTTAGAGGTTAAGGGTTTAGAGTTTTTGGTATAGATTTTAGAGGTTAGGGGTTTAGGGTTTTTGGTATGGCTTTTAAAGTTATTTATCACTTGTGATATTATACCTGTTGATTAGGGGTTTACGGTTTTGGTATAGATTTTAGCGGGGCTAAGGGTTTTTGGAATATATTTTAGTGGTTAGGGGTTTAGGATTTTTTTTTCTATAGATTTTAGTGGTGTTTAGGGTTTTTGGTATAGATTTTAGTGGTTAGGGGCCTAGTGTTTTTGGTATATATTTTAGTGAGATTTAGTGTTTTTGATATAGATTTTAAATGTTTAGGGTTTAGGGTTTTTGGTATAGATTTTAGTAGTTAGGGGTTTAGGGTTTTTGATATAGATTTTAGTGGTTAGGGGTTTAGGGTTTTTAGTATAGATTTTAGTGGTTAGGGGTTTAGGGTTTTTGGTATAGGTTTTAGTGGTCAAGAGTTTAGGATTTTTGATATAGTTAGGGATTTAGTGTTTAGGTTTTATGGTTTAGATTTTAGTGGGGTTTAGGGTTTTATTTTAGTGGTTAGGGGTTTAGGGTTTTTGATATAGATTTTTGTGGTTAGGGGTTTAGGGTTTTTAATATAAATTTTAGTGGTTAGGGGTTTAGGGTTTTTGGTATAGATTTTAGTGGGGTTTAGGGTTTTTGGTATAGTTTTTAATGGAGTTTAGGATTTTTGGTAAAGATTTTAGAAGTTGGGGATTTAGGGTTTTTCGTATAGCTTTTAAATTTGCTTTCTTATAAATTTAGAGATTAATGTACATATTTATGTTTATTGTATAAATTTTTGGAATAACGTACACTAGAAACATATGTGCAATTATCATTTTAAGAAAAACAATTTTCATGGATAAACAATTGTATAAAAGAAAAAAACACATATGCACTTTTTTTAAACTTGTATGCAAGAAACATATATGAATTTCTATAATATTTAAAAAAACATATATGCACCTCATTTTTTTGAAATATTTTTGCTGAAAAAATTAAAAAATTAAAAAAAAATCTGAAAAAAAAATTAATTCTAAAAATTTAAGGCTTAATAAAAATGTTTTTTAAAAAAATCAAAATGAAAGTGAAAATGTGTTTTACTATTTTACCTTTTTGAATTAAATAAAATAATTTAATAATACTAAATTCTTATTGGTTCAAAGTTGGTTCTGTAGGTTCTGTATAAAAAAATTGTTCTGCAAAGAACGGTCCCTTATATATATATATATATATATATATATATATTTATATTTATATATTAAATACACTAATATAGAAACTTATGTCTTAATACATCTTATATAAGGGTATGAAGCATTACCTGTGGCTTATTATTGTAAGGCCAAACACGGCTTATAAATCTTGAAAAACGAGTTATTACTGAGCAATATAATCCAGTTTCGTTTCTAGATTGTTTATATCCTATTACGTAAAATGAATCATCTCCCTATTGGATAAAATGTAAAAGCTGAACGTCGCTATTCAAGCTATCTAAAGCAAACTAGTTCCATCGATATCCTTTCAGCTCAAAAGGTCCATCATCCAATTTCTGTATTTTAACTTTGTAACGCCGTCTTTTATTGCTTGTCAAGTAAATATGATTATTTTCGATGTAACACTTTTCAAAAAAAAGTTATGGTAATTGCTGAAATAATTTTTGATATTCTATTAGTTACTAACTAAATCATCATTTTATCATATCTCAAATATTACAATTTTTCTTGCCTGGAATTTGGATAGGTTTGCTGGGGATTGTAATGCCAAAAAACAAACTCATAAGCACTTTCCTAACACACAAAATTAAGACTATTAACAATAAAACCATATGAAAAGTAAGATTAAACACGATAACTACATTTATTGCTCAACTAAGTTAATATAAATATTGAACTAATTTGTCCTTCCTAAATCTAATCAGATATACAAGTGAGAACATATTTTCAGAAATTGATACTATTCATGTTCTAATCGAACTATCTTTGGGGGTTTTATTTAAATCTTACAATCCAACATGTAATCTAACAATCCTACAGTTATATATATCCATATCATATATGTGTTCTGATAATTATTAATCTAATGAGGCATATGGAGTGTTTTGTTAACTTAGTATGCTAAGAATAAGATATTATAAAAACTGAACGAAAAACAAGATCTAACAAAAAAAGAAAAAAACCTGTTCGTGTCTATCAACATATCTTTGGTCTTAGTGATTAAGATGATTCGGAGTAGAAATAAGTGAAATTTGTTTTTTATAGTTTTTAAGAATAAAGTTTAGTTTCCGATTTTCTTATGTACGTGGAAGTTTATCAGGTTTCCATCATTAATATAGTTATTAATAATCGGAAAAGTAAAAATGTATTTAATATCTTATCCTAGCCCGGTTTGTGGGCTTATGGTTTCATTGTGTAACAAGTTTGTGTGTAAAAATGTTTAACTTTGTTAACATTGTTAAAAATGTCATTTATTTTTTTAGCTATAAAAGTAAACTAGCAGGGTACCCGCGCATTTCGGCGGCGGGTACCTGCGCGGGTACCTTGTGACGATTAGTCAGATAATATACAAATATACATTGCTCGAACATTATATATTTATATATATTGAATATTGAATATTGATTAATGATTAATTATTTACATATATGACCATACAAGGTTTTAAAAACATAAACATTTACATTGATTATAACCTTAGGCATAACATTAACATTAAGAGACAACTACTTGTTTTTACCCACATGATGTTTGGTTACGAGAATGTTATCATATCTTCAAACTCAATGTTATCTCTTATGTGAGTTTGTATTTCATTCAATAATTACATTAAATGCTGAGATCTTTGCAAGTCACGTTCTTGAGCTCTGATTATGTAATCGAGAGTACATTCTTTGATTGGGCTAAATGGTAAATCAAGCAGTTTAGCAATCGAGACTCCTCTTTTTGTCAGTTTGTTTACGATATAGTGGGAGAGTGTAGTCAAAGTATGAGCTTCATGCAGATGTTCTTTGGTATCTTGTCGTATTTGTAAGACTATATCTTGCGTTACATTAGGTGAGTTTAGGTATGGCATTTTTAGTTGTGAAGGAGTATATGTGTTCTTCTATGTTGTATGGAGATGAGAATGTGTTGTACATAAAAATGGAGGGTATTTAAACTAAAAGTAAAAAAGTAAAATATTCATGTATTTTGGTTATTAAAGCTGGATGGAGTAGTAAGGCTTCACTCACCTTACACCTCAGCACCACGTCAGCTTTCTCTCGCAAACTTTACCACTCACCTTTCAACTGTAATAACACTCACGTTTCATTCCAAACTCACCCTATACATCATTCTTTTATTTATTTACTGTCATTCATAAATTAAAAACGTAAACGTAAACGTACAAAATTAATAAAAACATAAACGTAAACGTACAAAATTAATAAAAACGTAAACGTAATTGAAAACTTTTATTCATAGATTAAAAACATTACATAACAATAAAAACATTACGTTAAAACATTACATTTAAAACAACTAAATTAAAATACTTCCTAGATTATTAATCTGACTTGTATTCTGAATCATATTTGACCTCAAATTGCAAGTAATATTCCCCATCATCAACTTGTTTTTCCCAAATTTTCTTTTCCTGTTCTTTTTCGCCTTTTGCTTCTTCTTCTAATATTTCTCTTAAGGCTTCTTCGTCTAGATGTAGTTGATGTAGCTCTTTCTCAGTAAGATATACATCACATATCTCATGGGTTTGGGATGACAAACCACCTATATAGGTTTGTGAGCTGTAGTTGTATTTTTCTCGTAGCCAAACTAATTTAGCATTCATTTATTTTTCTATTTTTGCCGCCTTTCTAAACAAATAATTATGCATCTCGTAATCTTTATTAGATCCTTCTTTAAAAAAAGTGTCAATCAAAGCGCGAGTCTCTTGTGGAATGTGGTTGCATTCCTTGTATGCTTTTCGCATATCATCTTTAGCTCTGGATGCATTATCATATTCGACGGATAAATTCATAATCGCTAGCTGACGAGCTTTATCCTCCTCAATTTGTTTTTCAACCATAACTTTGATTTCATCATAGGTGTGTGGAACCGAACACGCCATTAAAATACAATACTGAATGTGAGAGTTTTATTTAAAAATATATGAGTTGTGTATGAAAATGAGTTAAATGTTGGGTATTTATAGGTAAAAAGGGGGGATTTAATTTTTTTTAACCAAACGGATATAAAAATAAAATGTGGCCCACCATTTGTTAAATCACAACGGTGAGCCACTCACCATGAAAACATAAAGTCACGCGCGACTTTGCCCCACCGGCATAGAGTTGAATGGTGAGTAGGTGTGGGAATGGTGAGTTTTACCTCTACTCCATCTAGCCTTAGTGTTTGAATTGGTAGATCTATATACACGTGTATAAGTCGCGTTGTTTATGTGTTTGTGGATTGTTTACCTTTCTGATGGAAGTTATATCGTTGTGATGCTGCCTATTAAATGTTTGATGTGTGGAACTCACACAACAAGTAAGGATCTAATTATGTTTGGGCGATCTTTCATTTTCGGGAAACAATAAGGATCTAATTTGTACTTTGCCCAAATAATTTGGTTATTCTATTGTGTATTTATACTACTTTCCATCTCATATCTATATGCTTCCTTCACGTTAAAACTTTAATAATTAATTCTTCTGAAAAAAATAATCAAATATGTCTTCATCAGGTATTCATCAAGTATCAATTTTTAAGAATAATCAAATTTTTTATTTCTTTTATTGATAAAATATATTCTAATTTTTTTTAGAAAAACGTTAAAAAGATTATTCGTCGTAAAAAAGAAACGATAAATCACAAACATCGTCGCAGATTAAAGATTTATCAACACACCAGGATCAAAATCTGCAGGGTCAGGCAATACAGTTGATTTTAGAAGATATTCAACATGATTGTGATATTGCTACTTCTCTTAAGGCTCAACTTGATGAATTGATGAAGTCAATTGATATAAAATATAAATTTCTTGAAAAGCTTGTTAAAAATAAATAGATAACTATTTTTTTATGTAAGTTAATGCTTGTTATTTTAAATAGATTTTTGTATATATTAGTTTATGATTTTAGTTTTGTTTATTTTTTTACTATCGTGCAGAAAAAACGTGAAGCATATGAATTTATAGATTCATTAATGGATGAGATAATGAAAGATTGCATGATGGCTAGGAAACTTCAAGAGGAAGTGAAAGAACTTTTGAAGTCAGTAGACAGAAAAGAATATTTAATCCAACAAATCAAAAATTATTATAAATGATTATGTATTATTTATTACATTGGTTTATGTAATTCTAATTATTTCTTATTGTTTCATTGTTAAATTGTTAAAGTTATATATGTTCTGGTTTCTTTTTTATACATGTTGCCTTCTAAAAAAAAGTTTTGCATAGGTTTATATGTGTATGTTGTTTAACGAATCTTGGATTTTATTTATGAAACAAAAGTTACGTAAATTTAATTTGTTATTATTTAGAATAATATGACATAGTTGGAATAAATAATATCGATTTTTTGAAATATGGTATATATCTGCATATACACATATAGATTATTCTTATTAGTAAATTACTGAAAAAGAAAATTAAATTAAATTTATCCAGCATATGTATAAATTATTCATAAATATATGTATAAAATATAAATTATTCGTAAATACAGTGTTGATACAAATATTTTGTTATCATATTAGGTGGCGTATCATATAAGAAAAAGGGCTTCAGTTTCAAAGTTTTTGTTTTTTCAAGAATAGTAATGATCAAAATTTGAATGTAGGCGACGTATCATTTTGAGTTATAAATGTAGGCGGCGTATTACGAGTTACAATGACAGACGATTTGACTGTTATATTTCCCATATCTAATGTCATCATTATGTATTTAAAAGCATTTTTTGTCAGTTGGTTTTTAATAATATGGATCATATTTATTAATGAAGTTTTGTATTAATTTCCATATATGTGACTCATAAGGACCAAGACTAATGCTCGACCGAGTATACCACTGTTTTATTATTTATAAATATTAAAGTATCATAATATTAGGGTGTTTTGTATTTGTTTTTTATTTTTTATTTTAGTTGTATTAAATATTCGAAATTATTATTTTTAGATGTTAAAGTTTATGTATATCTTACTGTAGTAGCATTTTGGCTCATTGCTTAAAACTGAATAACGGTGAACACGTAGCGATTTTTTATTATGTGTTTTTTTGTTTCATAAGCATTCCACTACTCCACTACCCCACTACACGATAAGAAGTTTATGCTATAAATTAACATGTTCTATCTTTAAAAATTACATAAACCTTCAGTCAAAAATAAAAACTCAATTAACCCAAAAATGAGTTCCTTACGTAAACTAGCAGCATTATCAAACTCATCCGAGTTGAAAGAGCAAATGCTTTATGCAAACCAGTTGGAAATGACAGAGTTGTTTGATTTCTGACTCATGTATTGAATGTAATCATTCTTTATATTTCTGTTTTTGCAGGTAAGTGTGGACTTTAGAAAAAAAGTAGCATAATTTCTCGACAAAGTGGCTGATTAACATTCAGTAACCTTTCTATTAGTAATGGGTGTCTCGGCAGCCAAAAATGATTGATGAATCATGTGGAACAATTAGATCATTAAGCCTCATATACTTAACAGGATCAATCCCATACATGTAGTCTTTAATATTATAATCAGTTGTTTCTCCATTAGTTGATTAATGTCGTTTAAGTGTTATGTTTAGTTGTAATATTTAATTAACCAAGTTACTTTTCTCACTTTGCAATTAGTTATGAATATTTTATAAGATTTTGAGACTTCAAATATATAAGATCATTTGTGTATCTGAATAATTATCTTTTACATTGAGGGAAACTATTTAAAACTAACGCCAAATATTTGATTACATTAACAATTTTATTTATACTGCATACAAAATAAGTGTTATGTAAAACTACACACGGTTATAAACATATAAGTTTATATTGTTTGATGTGTGATGGAAGTGATCTGTCAGATGGCTATTATTATCTCTTTGATATAAGTTATGTGTCATGTTGATGTGTGATGGAAGTTATGTCTATGCTTTTTGATGGCCTTTATTATCTATTTGATATAACTTTTTTATGATTATTCATATCTTGGTGTATACATTATATGTCATGTCATCATATATTTATTTGTTAAAAAGTATATTATCCGCTTCACAATAAAACAAATACTAAGTCTTTAAAAGTTCTTTTTCTTTTTCTTTTTTTCATTAATTGCCTTGAATTGTTACACGCTTCACAATACAACAAATATTTTATAACAGTAATAACTTTTTTTTATTGTCATTAAATAGTTTAATATTCCCAACGAACAATCATAAATTAATGTATTTTATTTGAGCTCAACTTCTACATTTTCTTGTATTATAAATACCTCAATTTCTCATCCAATATTAAATCAAATCTTTCACTAAACCCACGTATAGAACGTAAAAAATAATGAAGTATCATCCTTATAAGAATCGGAATTTAGTACTTTCAAAAGTTTACCAACATCACGCAAGATGACTTTCTCATCTAAAAATCTGGTGATAAATGGGCAGTTAGATAGTTCAAGTTTGGAATCGTATATTACTCATGGATAAATAGTTAAAGTTTCTGCGGATATGTAACATAAAGTTTTTTTATTAAGTTCATTCTTATTTAAAAACATTGACCATCCATCCATGAAGTAATATGCGTCTCTAAACCTTAATAAAGTTTTTTTTATTAAGTTCATTCTTAATTAGAAACTTTGCCTATCCATCCATGAAGTAACATGCATCTCTAAATGTTATATTATTTGAGTGTGCGTTTATCGTCTCATATTATTTTGAGAAGGCCATTTTGGGTCTTGTTGGTGATTTTTTGGAAGTACTTATTGTGGCGTTAAGGTGGCAATGGCAGTGTATTATAGTCATTGTATCAACAAATATCTTGGTGCTTTTGTGATTGTTCATGGTAGTGGCTATTTTATTTGTTTTTTATGTTATTTTATAATTTTTACATTTTGTAAATCATGTTTTCTAATTGTGTTTATTTAGTGTACTATTGTTATACTAATGTTTTGAATTATTATATTATTTTATCTGTGATGTCCTTTTATTGATATAATTTTATTATTGACAATAAAAAAAATTAGGAGATGTTATAGTTTGATAATTAAGTTACTGTGAGATGGTAGAGTTTAAAAACTGTTTTCAATTTGATGTAGTATAAGTAATTTATCACAGCAGTATTATATTGTAAAATAAACAGTTGTGTATCTGCATGGGCGGTTAGGTTTTGTTTTTTTACTATATATTATTCGAGCCTCCTTTTAATTTATTTTTTTACCAAAAGAAATTATTTCAAAAAATTTCTTCCATGGATTTGTCACTTATTGAGTAAGCGATTTACGTCAATAAGTATATATTATTCATGCAGTGCAATTTGAAACTGACAGAGGCTATAGATTCTTATCTAATATATCGTCTGTTTTTAAGCAAACTACATCTCAAATTAATCATAGGGACCATATGATTACTGAACTTGGCTTGTTCCTAAATTCTGATTTACGAGACGTAACCATCTACACAATGAAACTATATAGGAGGACGATATGAGAAAGATGTGTGAAATTCTTTTAATGTTTGGAAATGAAAAAAAATCATCATTTATATCAACACTTATTATGCGGGTGTAGTTGCTAAACTTTAAAGCATGCATTTAAGGTTTTTGTTGGTTCGCTAATGTCTCGAAGATTGATAGTGGTCATCTCTTTATAGCTATCTACTTTTTTTGTTTTTGGGTTATTTCGTTTTTTTTTAATTTTAATGATCTGCTAACGTTCATTGCAGGGTCGGTCTTGAGTGTTTGGATGCCTTGGGCGAACCTATAAAAAAATGCCCATGTTAAGTTTTATAAACAAACACAACAATATTTTGAAAGATTTGATGTGCAAATACAACCTTTATATTCAGGGACGGAACTATAATCAAATATGATCGGATGCACATAATTTTTTGAACTGTAATATAATATAGTTAAAAAGTAAATTAAAACAATGATTTTATTAAAAACAAAAAACAAGAAACACATTCCATGGACGAGCTGAATTTAAGAAAAATCAATGTTTTTTTCAAAAATAAACTCTACATCGAAAAATCGACGGGTGGTGACCCTACAAGACCTCTGATCCGTCCGAGTCCACATCCACTTAATAAAACATAAATAACTATATAAAATATGTAATAAGTTATAGACGTTTAAACATTATCTTGTATTTCTTGGTTTTTATCGATTGAAAAGAGATTTATATTTAGCATAAAATACACAAGCAAATATGAGTCGACACATTATTACATTTTTAGATGGTCGACATTCCAAATGAGATAAAATTGTATACATTTTTATAAAAAAGTTATTTATGAATTCATAATCGACCAACTTACCCGATTCACTTACTCTGTATAAAATACATATGCTTATATAAATGATATATTGATTAAACATATATAAATCATGAAGATCATTTCAAATTATTTTTTGTAAACATTTATGTTTCATAGATTATTAATCTCAAAACTTAAATTTATATTTATAAACGTTAAACTAAAAGAACATGGTAATAGAGTAATAAAGTTAAATGTAAATTAAAAATGTACATTAATTTTTTTGAACGGAAATGTACATTAATTGATTTCCCATGTTTTCATGCATTTGCTAAAGTTTCACATTTGACTGATTTTCTCCCCACGTGGCCATTTTTAAACCAATTAGAAGAAAAGAGAGTCTTCATCTTCATCTTTTTCTGCTTTTTTTCTTTTCCGTCAACTAAACTACTTTCCGGCAAAATCTTCAAGTGTATTTCTTCTAAATTTAGGCATCGATTTATCATACAACACCATATTCATGGCATATATAATTTATCCGCAACATCAACAAATTTGATGCCCCCTACTTGTTTGATGCCTTGGGCCGTCGCCCGCTTCGCCCGATACCAAATCCGGACCTGGTTCATTGTGTATATGTAATTTATGTGATCAACTGGTTATATATTTTTTTATCTTGTGGTGTGAATTTGCTTGATAGAAATAAATATACAAAATATAAAAAAATATTGTGATTTAACGTAATGACTTCAAATTGTAAATATATAGTTACAGAATATAAGATGTATACTTTTTAACTATTCACATTATTTATGCATATGAATAGTGTATAATCAAGTTATTACTTTTAATAATGTACGACATAACTAATATATCTACTATTTTATAATGTAATTGTTGCGGCATGAAAAAAAACATATATATCGTCAAACATACTATACAAGTAAAACACTTGTATTATGTTATAAATCAAAAAATTGCCAATAATTTAATTAAAACAATCATCATTTGATAATAATTGTGTACATTACAATATCTAATCAGTAATTTTATTCATACTGAAAAATAATGTTACATCATTAAAGTAAATCTCAACATTACCCGGTAGCATCCCGATCAAGGAACAAAGTTTTAGCATTAATTGAATCATTCACTTTTTTAGTTGATCTCTGAGTAGTATCAATTCTTCCAAGTCTCTGTCAATGTCATCGTACAAAAAACTAACAAACTCATTGTCGCCCTTTACTTTCAATGGATATGCAATTAACCTTTTGAGTGTGTCCATTTTTGTAGCTATACAATTTTGCAGTTCGTGGAACATTTGAAGAAGCTGGATAAAAATTGTTTTTGAAATAGACAGGAACATGAGAAAGGAACATTTGCAGGGAGGAAGATTTTGGATAAAATGATTATTATGAATAATGAGATTCATTTGATGCATGTATTATGTAAAATTTGTTTTGGTTCCACGTTTTTATCATATAAACGACATAGTTTTCTCTAACAAATCAATTTTAAATTTCAATTTATCTTATCAATTTTTTCCTTTCTCATGTTCACCTATTATAATTCTAATAAGTAATGAAAGTCTAGATCAACATTATAATCAATCTTTAAGCATAACCCAGTAAGCTTTAATAATCAGTAACAACAATTCGTTCAAAACCTTTAATCATCATCGTCATCAATATATGCCAACACATTAAACAATCTATTCAACAATATGAAGCTCGTTCAATACCTATTGCAAGTTACAAATATTTGGATAAAGCTAAGTAGGATAAGCATACCAATATATCAGATAGTTCTTACGTAACTTAAAGTCGTATATGGAATTACTAATAACTACTCATATTTAACATTTAATTTATTAATTATATTCGAGTGATTGACGAAACTATACATGTCGTGGAAGTTATTGCTATTCATAGATGACAAGTACCTTCCTTCTCATACTGAAGCAACAAGGTGGGTGAAACTTGTACCCATTAAAGTTAACATCTTTGTTTGGCGTGCTCATAGAGATTGTTTGTTGACTAGGTCTAATCTGGAGCATCATGGAGTTGATCTTGTGTACTCGAACTGTCCGATTTGTCATGACTTTGACGAAGACATTAAGCATATCTTATTTCGTTGTGATTTAGCCCAGTGTGTGTTAAGGCGTGTTTGTCGCTGGTGGAATTTGGACCCCCAAGAATGGTCGTCATTTCTGGAATGGCAAACTTGGTTCCTTTCGCTTCGATTAGCATCTAAGAATAAGGACTTTTTAGAAGGTGTGTTTTACGTTGCTTGGTGGTCTATTTGGAGATTTAGGAATCATTGCGTCTTCGAGGACCGTCCTCCGAGGCGTTCGACGATATTTGATGATATTGTTTTGCATTCTTTTAATTGGTGTCATAGTCGATGTAAGAGTAAATTTTCTTGGGTGGAATGGCTCAAAAGCCCCCACTTAATTTCCCTGTAATTTTCCCTAGCTTCTTGCTAGTTTTATAATAGTTGCCGTTCAAAAAAAAATTGAGTGGGACCAATGTATAATCATAAACTGGCTACTAATATGTGGTGGAAGTTACTACATTAATGGAGATCAATTGAATTTTAAAAATTACTTCATCTTAAAACAGTTGCAACAAATGTTTATATAAAATGTTGTCGGCTACTTATTCGTAGATGGTTCACGTCTCTCACATTATCAAAATTGTCATAATGTCCATTGGATTTTCATGTAACTTGGGAAGTCGAAGAGTTAGAGGTTTCAAGCAAGTAGTTGTTATGTTTATTTAAACTGTTTGTACAGATTAAGCACATTTATTATCGTTTTCAATAATAATTGAATCTGCTTTTTGTAGCATGATTAGTCCTATGTGTCACGCTGTTGATATATGTGTGCATTTTGGTGGTAAACTTATGAGAAGACGTTCAGGTTTTGACTACTTGGGTAGAGATGAAATTATGATTTGTGGTATAAACCTTAACCATTTTTACTACAATCAAATAATGCAGTGGGTTCATTGTAATATCAAGTTATCGCGTTTTATAGATGTTCTTTTTAGAGTTCCAAGGCTATCAATTTGCCAACCTTATGGATTGTTGTTAATTCAACAAGAAAGTGACCTCGAATGGATATATCGTCAATGTGAGATAGGAGATATCTTGGATATGTATTTACTATATGATGATGGTGATGATGATGAAGGGTGGTACCTTGAATAAATGTATTATGTACTTTTTGGTTATGTTTGTATTTTATTTTCTTCTGATGGTTAAAAGTTTGTAGTTTACTTTCTGGTGCATAAAATGTAACCTTAATTTTCCTGATGATGATTTTGTTCTAATATAAAAACTTATATTTTCGTTTATGAATCATTGAATTTGCATATTGAAAGTTTGTATTGAAGAAGATGAGAGTATCAAGAAGGTTATAAATTTAGTTTCTTGAATATCTTCAACCATTTAATAAAATATTTATTGTGTATAATTATGCAAAAAAATTAAAATTCTCATATGGTAGTTTATTATATAGAAACTTAATGGTTATTGAAATGGGCCATTTTTTATATTATAATGAAATGGGCTGACATTTTGACCGATTAGTTGTGTTTGGACCGACATTCCATCAGCAATTAAAACATCAGAATTTGAATAAGATTCAAAATGAATGCTTCAAAAAAAATATACATATTTACATCCGTACGAAAATTATATATATATAATGCTATTACGTAATTTAAATTCATATATGGAAGTAGTAATAAATATATAACAAATTTTGATACTTGAAAGTATGAAATCGATATAAAATGTCGCTATATAACATCCTGTCGCGAAGCGCGGGTTCCCTGATATTATTAGTTAAGACAGATGATTCTTATTAAGAAAATAAAAATTGATTTGTGATTAATGAATTATTTCTATAAAAAATAGTTAATATGATAGACTTGGACTTAATAATGCAAATTACTATTACACATTTCGAAATGTGTAATAGAAAATTGAAAAGTAGCTAAACCTATATACATTGGGAAATGCATAGCTATGTCAATTCGAACTACAAAAATTGTCTATTTCAAAAAAAAAAATTAATTGCAAGAGTTCATATATTAATTTTACATAAATTATATTAAACTTAAGATACTTAAATACATTTCAAAAACAAAAATAAAAAACACAATTGTAGAATTGCTATCTAACTTTCCAATGCTATATGTAAAAGGAGGGATACTTCTAAATCCTCGACCACTTCAGAATGGTATAATTGACAATTATAGAATTTCTATCAAATACCATTTTCGAGTATGAACATAAACGTGCACTAGTCTCTGTTCATCCATCTTTGATATCGTCAATTTAGAAATATCTTCATATATGATCAACTTATATGAAGATAACCTAAACCAAGTATAAAGGTGGCGAACCTAATGTTGGTTAATCGAATATGCGATATCTACCAACAATCAACGAACATTTGGCTAATTTTATGAAGATAATCTAACCCACATGGAAAATAAATCATTAGACAACATACTCCTAAATATTGAATATGATATTTACGATTCTTTCCAATGTGAAAGAAATCACATTCAATCTTGAATATAACACTTAAAAAACAAAGATTGGACTTATAAAAACCTGGAGGAGGCATATGGAATATAAAAAAAGAAAGTGAGAAATTAGGTTAACTGAAAATGTTATGTGTGACAAAACCATGCCATGACACGTATTTATAGACATAAAAGAGAAGTTAATGCTATCCACTTGGCAACTAACTAATGGACCAACAAAAATAAACCAATAAAAAAAATTAAATCAAAATTCTAAAAGACTTAGGGTCTATTTGGTTTGTAGGTGAGTTTATGATTAGGATTTGAATTTGAATTTGGTTTATGATTTGGATTTCGATTTGATGTAAGAGAGAGAAATTAATATTTAATGATATATTATCTATTAAAATTTGTATATTATTTATTTCTAAATAAATATAATAAGTTTTATTAATAGAAAAGAAAAAACAAATAAATATGAGAGGTTGAGATCTCATATGGACCCACTTGAGCAAATTACATTTTGACCCATGATTTGTGTTTGGACCGACATTCCATCAGCAATTAAAACATCTGAATCTGAATAAGATTCAAACTGAATGCTTCATAAACAAAAATATACATATTTACATCAGTACACAAATTTTATATATATATATATATATATATATATATATATATATATATATATATATAATGCTATTACGTAATTTAAATTCGTATATGGAAGTGCTAATAATTATATAACAAATTTTGATACTTTAAAGTATGAAATCGATATAAAATGTGTTGATGTACAATTTCTTTTTTATGCTAAAATGTGTTGTTGATGTATAACATTTAAATTACTAATAAATTGATAAATATCTACTATCATTGATAAATATTACAGTAACTATTATTAGAATCGATGTGACATCTATCACAAATCACCTGTACAGCCATGCAATACTGTATTAATTACACTTCACATACGCTAAAGGTTTCCAACCTAACATCTTTAACATTGATGAAAAGTAAATATTATCATAATTGATGTGACATCCATCACAAATTAGCTGTATAGGTAGGTCCATGCAATATAAATTAATCTTCTCTGATATGTTTAAACGAAATAAATATAAAGAAATACATAGGAAATGAAAGAATAATTTATATATTTTTTTGTGTTCTAGATTAACTTAAACTAAAAAAAGTGAAAGAATGTTGTAATTTATATTATTAACTTTTGTGAGTTTACAATTATAGCCTTCAAAACAAGTAGTAATCAATATAAAACAAGGGATATTTTTGTCTATAATTTATTTATTTATTTTTTGTTTGTTTCTCTTTACTCATGTTTCACCCCAAAATGGGATGAAAGTTACATTAAAAAAAAGTAAAATATACAAGTTATTGAAAAAAAATTAGGTTTTGTGCATTTTAAATAGTTATTAATATCCCCAAATAGTAGCCATAATTTAATATCTTTTATGTTTGTTTCTCTTTACTCATGTTTCACCCTAAAATGGGATGAAAGTTACATTAAAAAAAAGCAAAATATACAAGTTATTAAGGGGGTGTTTGGGATTGCTTATTCAAAATAGATTATGCGTTTTGAAAACGAATAATCAGATAATCAGCTGTAACAAAACGTGATTTTAAAATAAAGTGTTTGGATTTGATTATGCGGTTTGAAATCGTAATAATCAGATAATCAATTCTTTTAGTGTTTGGCAAACTAAATTATTTACTAACTTAAATGTTAAAATTACCAAAATAGGCATTAATGTTATTGAATTCTTTTTGTTGGCATTTATTATTTTACGTCTGTTACATGATATAACAGTTGCTTGTAACATTTTAACATACAAGTTAATATTAACAACTTAACAATATATAATAAAATCATTAAAAAAATATATTTATTATACTACAAGTAAATTAAGAGAATACATACTTATCTCTTTCATTATCCACCACATGTCATTTTATCTATACACTTTCCCTTTTGTCTTCCTGCATATGAAAATATTCACCCACAGTTCCACACCTTCATCTTTATTCATTACCAATTTAGCATCATCTTTGCCATTGTTTTTAACCAAAATCTAAACAATTTGAATCCTCGAAGAATATACGTACACTGTACACATGTATGAATCCTATTTTATTAACCGATTATAAACTTGATTTTAAGAAGAAAAATCCATCACTTTGTTGTATCCATATATTTCCAGGTTGTGTGATTGCATTTGCTTTCCCAAAGGAAGAAGCTTATTTGGCATGCAATATTCTAATTTTAACAAGGAAAGTATCAAGGGTAGTCTTGTAATATTGCCACATGGGTCAAATCACGTTTTGCAAAAGCAACGAGGCACCTGCTGCTCCAAAATGACGTTTTTATGGGCTCAAAACCAAATAAGTGCTTTTCAACTGTTTCTATCCAAACACTATGAGCTAAATTATTGCGTTATAAAAACGTAATAATCAAATAATGTTAGGAATTATATTTGAGTTGATAAAGACAGAATAATGAATGAAATAAGATGGAAACAAGAAGGACCAAAGTCGTCATTGTAGAAGTCTTCAAAAGATAAGAATTGGAAGATTCTCTCAGATTTGGTCAAAGATAAAGATAATGATTTGGTCAAAGATAAGAACAAGAACAAGATTTGGTCAAAGATAATTAATTTGTTCAAAGATGAGAACAAGAACAAGATTTGGTCAAAGATAATTAATTTGGTCAAAGATAATTAATTTTATCATTATTATCTTTATTAGTTTCCATGTAAACCTTGACTCCTTATACTATAAAAGGAGGTCTAAGGTATGTAGTTTAATTATCCATCATAGTTAGATCTCTCCAATGAGAGTCTAATAGTTAGCTTATTAGTTTATGTAATAGTTCATAGTCGACTGATTAAAGTCGAATAGTTTATAGTTTATTAGTTTATGAATAAAAACCTTGTTCATAACATTGTTGTTCTTATTTGTTATTCCGCTGCGTGATCAATGTTATGATATCCTAGATGGGCAAAACGATCTATGAAGCCTACAATTAAGGTTTCAACAATTGGTATCAGAGCGGGTTGCTCTTGATATCTAGGATTCAAGGTTTTATGGTAGAAGAATGAAGAAGAAACCTAAACACGGACGCGTTTGGATCTTGAACGATGATGATGTTTATGGTTCGTTTTGGAGATTATTTGAAGAAGACATTTGATTATTACTTATTTGATGTTGTAGTTGATTTTCAAAGGTTTTGTGTTCTTATCATATCTTAAAGGAGTGGTTACCTTTAAGATAACTTGTTCGTGATTATAAGGCGGTGACGAAGACTTGATGAATCTAGCAAAGGTGTACGATCTACCTTATGATGCTTACTACGTACATTTGCTATCACTTTAAGGAGTTACGTTATTGTGCTCAGTGTCTCATTTAATAGAGGAATGAGGATTTTGTCAAGAGACATAGGTCTACTTATACATAGCAGGTATGAGACTCGACGTCATGTGGATAAACAGGATATAAGACACAAGTTTGGGAAATTCAACTTCTTCAACAAATTCGTATTATTCGTTTTTCTTCATCATTGATAATTTGCTGCTTGGAGCCTACTAAGTCCATGATTCAAGAGATGGTAAACATGTTAAGGGGAAGCTTATTGTTTATTTACCATCTACATGCACTCCTATTTGATTATGACAAAAAGGGGAAGAGTGCATGGATTCAGGGGAAGTTCTTCATCTATATTAGCTTCAGGGGAAGCTTGTGCTTATTGGTTTTGTCATTATCAACTAGGGGAAGATTGTTAGGAATTATATTTGAGTTGATAAAGACAAAATAATGAATGAAACAAGATGGAAACAAGAAGGACCAAAGTCGTCATTGTAGAAGTCTTCAAAAGATAAGAATTGGAAGATTCTCTCAGATTTGGTCAAAGATAAAGATAATGATTTGGTCAAAGATAAGAACAAGAACAAGATTTGGTCAAAGATAATTAATTTGGTCAAAGATAATTAATTTTATCATTATTATCTTTATTAGTTTCCATGTAAACCTTGACTCCTTATACTATAAAAGGAGGTCTAAGGTATGTAGTTTAATTATCCATCATAGTTAGATCTCTCCAATGAGAGTCTAATAGTTAGCTTATTAGTTTATGTAATAGTTCATAGTCGACTGATTAAAGTCGAATAGTTTATAGTTTATTAGTTTATGAATAAAAACCTTGTTCATAACATTGTTGTTCTTATTTGTTATTCCGCTGCGTGATCAATGTTATGATATCCTAGATGGGCAAAACGATCTATGAAGCCTACAATTAGGTTTCAACAATTGGTATCAGAGCGGGTTGCTCTTGATATCTAGGATTCAAGGTTTTATGGTAGAAGAATGAAGAAGAAACCTAAACACGAACGCGTTTGGATCTTGAACGATGATGATGTTTATGGCTCATTTTGGAGATTATTTGAAGAAGACATTTGATTATTACTTATTTGATGTTGTAGTTGATTTTCACAGGTTTTGTGTTCTTTTCAATCTTAATGGAGTGGTTACCTTTAGATTAACTTGTTCGTGATTATAAGGCGGTGACAAGACTGATGAATCTAGCAAAGGTGTTTCTGATCTACTTATGATGCTTATACAATAATTTGCTATCACTTTAAAGGTTACGTTATTGTGCTCTTTCCTTTCTTCTCTTTTTTCTTCTTTTCTTTTTTTCTTTTCTTTTTTTTTTTTTGTATGTGTCTCATTTAATAGAGGAATGAGGATTTTGTCAAGAGACATAGGTCTACTTATACATAGCAGGTATGAGACTCGACGTCATGTGGATAAACAGGATATAAGACACAAGTTTGGGAAATTCAACTTCTTCAACAAATTCGTATTATTCGTTTTTCTTCATCATGATAATTTGCTGCTTGGAGCCTACTAAGTCCATGATTCAAGAGATGGTAAACATGTTAAGGGGAAGCTTATTGTTTATTTACCATCTACATGCACTCCTACTTGATTATAACAAAAAGGGGAAGAAGTTTCATTCGTATATTAACTTCAGGGGAAGTTCATGCTTATTGGGTTTTGTCATTATCAACTAGGGGAAGATTGTTAGGAATTATATTTGAGTTGATAAAGACAAAATAATGAATGAAACAAGATGGAAACAAGAAGGACCAAAGTCGTCATTGTAGAAGTCTTCAAAAGATAAGAATTGGAAGATTCTCTCAGATTTGGTCAAAGATAAAGATAATGATTTGGTCAAAGATAAGAACAAGAACAAGATTTGGTCAAAGATAATTAATTTGGTCAAAGATAATTAATTTTATCATTATTATCTTTATTAGTTTCCATGTAAACCATGACTCCTCATACTATAAAAGGAGGTCTAAGGTATGTAGTTTAATTATCCATCATAGTTAGATCTCTCTAATGAGAGTCTAATAGTTAGCTTATTAGTTTATGTAATAGTTCATAGTCGACTGATTAAAGTCGAATAGTTTATAGTTTATTAGTTTATGAATAAAAACCTTGTTCATAACATTGTTGTTCTCATTTGTTATTCCGCTGCGTGATCAATGTTATGATATCCTAGATGGGCAAAACGATCTATGAAGCCTACAATTAAGGTTTCAACAAATAATCCCCTTGCAAACGCACAGCCAAATATAGTGTAAAAAAAACATTAGGTTTTGTGCATTTTAAATAGTTATTAATATCCCAACTAGCAGCCATAATTTAATATCTTTTATATAAGCTCAACTACTTACATTTTCATCTACTATAAATACATAAAGGATTTCTCATCCAATCACTCAACCTCAAATAAAAAATACACAAAATAATGAAGTCTCATCCATGTAACAGTAATGAATTATACTCAAATAATTCATTGTTATATTTGTGTATTGCTTCATGAAAGGATGGTCATCTTTTAGCGACAACCCTATCATCAAAAAATTATCTCTTAGTAATATTTGTATTTAGCCAACCGGTTGTGTGGAGTTTTTGAAACATCTAGCAGCCAAATGGTAATTGCTTTGGCATGGTTTCGACAACAAATGCAACGGAGAATTCACTGTGAGCTTATAATGTTCAAAGATTCTAATGGCCGTCATGTTATTCGGTATTGTCCCAAGTGACTCCTTGTCTTTATATTCCACAGCGTCATCGTTTATAATATTTTTTACATTCTTGTAAAATACCACTTCAATATTTTTCAAAACTTTTGAAGACATCACTTCCAATCAGGAGTAGTCACTGGAGACAATATTGAATAACATGATGGCCATTAAAATGTTTGAAAGAATAAGGAAAAATAATCCAGGTTTTGAGAGATCGTCGACTTAGATGATGAGGGTGCTGTTGATGATAACAATGATCTTCATCATCGCCATCATCTATCTCGATGATCAATCAAAACTTGGAATGTTTTTTCATGTGAGTTTTTCAATCTTATAGCCATATTAACCGGATAACAAATAGTATTAAAAATTTGTAATTTGATGATAGGGTCGTGGCTACAAGATATCCATCTATCTATGAAGTAATATGCGACTATTACATTTAATTATTTTGCTATCCTTTAATGTAATGATGGTTGAAAATTAGGTTTTGCTAGTCTCTACCTCCTCATAATTGTTACCTCAGCGCATATATCAAATCAATTGCACTTAAACAACATAACAGCAAAATTCCATGTGGCATGGATTTTGTTTTGATATTCTACTTCTATGACATCATTGAATATCTCATAATATTCTTACTCATCCTCATTTTAAACAGTACCTTTTACACATACTTCACATTTGTTACTAAGAAGTTCATACAACAACAAATGTAGCATGGATTTTGATTTGATATTCTACTTATAGGACATCATCCAGTATCCCGTAATTGTCACGATTATCCTCATTATAAACATTTCCTTTCACACATACTACACATTTGTTAATCAGCCGCCCTATTTTGCAAGTACTTATTTGAATTTTAAGATGACAATTGTAATAGTATAATATGTGGATAATGTTAACTAAGCAAAATGATATGATGAATTGTAATCATTACCAATGTATACGATGTAATGAAAAGTACTTATTATTGATTTGTAAGTGTAATTATTCTTGATCCGTTTTTTTATTTTTGTAAATGCAATTCCATTTTTCATCACCGTTGGGTTTTGCTTAAAGAAACGACTTATTCACAATTATAAAAATTAATAAAATCGTGGCTATAGTTTGGGATTTCAAATTCTTATTGATATCTAAAATAGTGGACCCTATAAATAAAAGTAGCTAGATAAGATATTAGTATTTAATTTTAGATCGTGTGTCAAGATGGTTGGTTTTTCAACCCGGGTAACTGTGATGTAATCATCACTTTATTCATGACTGCGTATCTTTTGGCCTGTGACAGTGTTGTCATATGTCAAACACTCAACTTGTCAATTTCAGAATGAGTATATTTATATTATTTATATATATAATAAAAATAAATTTATTTGATAATAAAGTGAATGAAACAAACTCTTTTCCATCGTTATAGTTTTGAATTTCTTTACGTATTTCTAACAGTATCATGAGTTAGTACTTAAAGTGAGTTTGATGCCATATTTTCTTTGTTTTGTAAATATGTAACATTTTGATTACAATGCGAATCATGAATATGTGTTGTTGGTTTATATAAAGCTATGGAGTGTATATGTAATTAATTATTTAAATTAATTAAGGATATAGTTAGTTGCATGGAGGCAGTACGAGGATGGTAATAGCAATGAATATAGGTGATACAAGTAGTTTAACTCTTTTCTGATGGAAATGCGTATATGTTCTGATTATGGATAATATTATGATTACATTTTATCACCTTTTGTCTTTGATTTCGCCAAATGCATGGCAAACATTAAACATCAAGATTGATATTCATCCATTAAAATCGATTAAACTTACACATGGCATTTTGTTTTTTATGATTACAAAAACAAGAGTAGATTTATCAAAGTCATTAAACATCAACATTAATCTTACTCGGTTACACATGGTTAAGGTTAACATCAAAAAAAAATTCACCATATTCTTATTCACATTTGTATTATTTCTTCGAGCATATCCATTTTCTGCATCACAAGTGCCCTGATCTTGACCAGCGTATCTTCCAGTAACTTTATTTTTCACAGTCTTTTTTTTGTTTAACCAGAACAAGGATATAGGATGAGTATGATGTAAGTATGTGAATGCGGTAACTTTTTGATTTCTTCAATTTCTTTATCTCTTGCATCTCTATCTTGCAACAATTATTTCAGAAGGGTGGTTATACGTTTGATTGTCATCATATTAGCATCGATCTCAACGTTAAGTTGATTTATAAGTAGGTTCTTTAGAGCCATTGTGTTTTAACAATTTTATAGAAGTAATTTAGGGTTTTTTTAAATATTTGTTAGTTTCTGATGTAGCGTGTGAGAAATATATGTAGTCGTGAAAGGAATATGGTTGGTTTTTATTTACAGCCGTTTGACACGTGGTATTAATTGTATAGTTTTAATGAATTAAAAATACAATTTCCCTGTTAATTATTTATTACGGTGATAGATACGATATGATGATTGTCGTTTTGTGTTACTTTTTAATGCAATTATACAATTTCATATATTATGACATCGAACAACTCATTTAATAAGTTATTGGAATGGTAAAAATTATTTAATAAATTGCATTATGTTTTCATTTACATTTTAATTATATATTATATAAGTTATATATTTTGCATTTTCTAAATGTTATTAAAACGTTTTTCTCAAAATTTTTATTATATTATACTCATTCCATACTTTAAATATTTATTATTAACAAGTTTTTTATTATTATTTTATAAAAGGTTAATAATTATAACATAATTAGGTAAAATAACATATTCAAATTATAATCATTCCATACTTCAAACAGAATACATAATTCATGAAGATTAAAAGTAACATATTGAATAAACAAAAGACATAACGACTAATAATTATATCGATCAAACTCAATAATTATTAGATGCATTCCATAGATCACATATTCTTCATATGTTCACAAAAAATATGTTTCAGATTCAAATGTTCTGATATGTCTTTCATGATCTCCAACGGAAGTTCAAGGGTTTTCAATTCTTCTTGACAAACATTGATGAGGAAGGCTTTTGCATTGCTACTCAGATGTGAGTCTTCTACTTTCTCAAGAGTCTCGATGATTGTCTGTCTTCCTTTTGAATTCTTAATGATTTCTTCAATGATGTTGGTGAGAGATGTTTGTATTTTCATTTCCCTGTTGCCTTCATGATTAACATTGATCGAATCAAACTGAGTTTGTAAACTCAAATGTTATTTGCCATTTGATTGTATTTGTAAAGAGTTCTTGTGTGTTCTTATTAGATATGAAAAAAAATAAAGATTATGATATGTTAGTGTATTATATAGAAACTATTAGGGTTCTTGAAATGGGTCTTTTTTATAAATTATAATGAAATGGTCTGACATTTGGACCCATTATTTCAGTTTAGGAGACCCGATATTCCAACAGCACGTAAACATCTATCTGAATAAGATTCAAAAATGAATGTTCCATAAACATCAAATTTATATATTTACATCAGAAAATATAATTACCTATTTATGTAAAAAGAGTAATCAAAATATAGGGTGTCTTATGTATGGCTTCAGACTTTCATACTCAAATCTGATGTTTGGTAAGTGTATGTAGGCTCAAAGGATTGGGCTCACAATCATACATTTTTTCTTTGTTACATTTTTTCTTAATAACTACTTCAAATCCAAATCCAAATCCAAATCTAAATCCAAATCTATATCCAAATCTCTCAACAAACTAAATGGCCCCTTATAGTTTATATTGGAAGCCTACGTCAACAACATCATCAAATTTTAAGCACGAGCCATAAACCTTTAAATTCATCGTTATCAGCAAGACTTCAAAACGTTAAACATCATCACCACAAGATATGGACATAACTATTTTGCTGAGCATTTAACGTCATAACTAATCAATATTACAAATGCAAATGTTTCGGTACAATCTTATATATTTGCAAATGTTATTTATGTATGATGATTTATATGCAAATGTTCCAGCACATTTTTCTTTATGTCTCTTAGATTGTTAGGAATTTTGTTTTTGAAGTGACTACTCATATCTAACATTTATTGCTATTCCGTTAAGTAAGAATATAGAAATGTTGTCGTAGAAAATCCCGCGAAGCGCAGGTTCCTATTAAATATTAACGTGTTGTTTCATCCAATATTGTAGCATTTGTTTCTGATTATATCATCAAACTATATATTTGTGCATTATAATGCTGTTTCCGCTTAATGTAATTTTCATTTATGTATTTTATTTTGCCATGTATGTGGTCTTTGCAACTTTACTAAGTGTAAAGATGTTGAAAAGTAAAAGTTTATAGTGTATTCATGATTTCGGTAATGAAATCACGTTTAATAATGAAATGGGCTGACATTTTGACCCATTATATTTCTTTGGGCCGAAAGTCCACAGCAAGTAAAACATCAGAATATAAATATTTACATCAGAACAAAAATCATTAGCAGGAAAAGTAAGTTCACATTTTATGAATCAGACACCAATCTACGATTAAATGTTGATGACGGACCGATGCAAGATGGGCTTAGGCCCAAAGTTATATACGGCCATTTATTTATGTTAAAAGATATCAGTTTATTTGTATTCTCTTCAATTGTAGTAATAATGATGTAATTTGCATGGAGCATCATAGCATTAAATAATCCATAATGACCAACGATTTGAATTCATATTTCCATGTTTCAGAACTCTATTTATACCACCAATACTGTCATATTGGTTTTCATCTTTTCAAATCTTATATTGATTAATATTCACTTATAAAAAAATGGCTCCAAATTTGGTTTTGTTTCAAGAACTCTCTGATGCTGCTGGATCAACAAATTTAAGAGATCAAATGTAAGTCATATTCCAGAAGGCCATATCGGAAGAAGAAGATTGGGGAGGGTGTTGCTTCGCCAGATAAGTTAATTGACAGAGCGGTTAAGCCAGTGTGAGGCTTACATTGCTGAGTTAAAGGTTCTTGGGCCTCGCCTACTTGTTGTTGAGCCTCTCAGTTACATGATAGAGATACACACCTAAAAAACCGATAAACTTAATCAATTGAGGGAAATGTTGACTGAATCTCAAGTCCGATTGCGTCGGAAGTTGTGGTAATGTAGTAAGGTTTTGACCATAGGCTTGTGAAAGGAGTCTGTAATTGGGTTGATTTTCTAGGTTCTCCTTTTTTGGGTAGGGGTGTTGGGATTATGGGGCGTTGAGATTAATTGTTCAATGTTATTTGAAATTTTTATGTAAAGTACGATCATACTAACATTTATTGTTATGCCATGAAGTACGGATATACCAAATGTTGTCGTAGAACATCCTGCCGCGAAGCGCGGGTTCCGTGCTATATAATTATTAGTATATTTTGACGGTTAATTGTTTGTAGTTTGCTTTCTGATGCTTAAAATGTAACTACTTTTCATGTTTTTGATTTTGTTCTCATATAAATATTTATATTTTTGTTTATCAATCATTCAATTTGTTTATTATTCGGTTTCTGATGTGTTAGTTGCTGATGGATTTTCTGTCCAAACAGAAATAATGGGTCAAAATATCAGCCAATTCCATTGTATTAGTAAAGAAAGCCCTGTTCAATAACCCTTGTAACTAATTAATCTAAACCAATATTTTTGGACCAGTACATTAGCAATTGCAAGTTTATAGTGTTTAACAATTATACTTTTTTTTCACAATTTGTCATTATAATGTCATTAAAATAAATATATAACAAATTTTGTATACATTAAAGTTTGAAATCGATATAAAATGTCGCAATATAACATCCCGCTGCAAAGGGCGGGTTCCGTGTTTGTGTTTTCTTATACATTTTAACGTTTATTTATACTTGAACCGCTTTTTTAACGTTTTATTTATATTTGAACTGAATTTTTTTATACATTTTTTAAATGTTTTATTTGACTTGAACCGATTTTATTTATGCGTTTTTTAAAGTTTTTTGTACGTAGGTTTTTTTATACGTTTTTAAACGTTTTTTATACTTGAACCGCTTTTTTAATGTTTTATTTATACTTGAACCGAATTTTTTTATACGTTTATTTTATACGTTTTTTTAATGTTTTTTGTACGTACGTTTTTTAATACTTTTTTAACGTTTTTTATACTTGAACCAATTTTATTTATATGTTTTTAACGTTTATTGTATGTACGGTTTTATAAAATCTTTTACGTTTTATTTATGCTTGAATCAATTTTCTTTATACATTTTTTAACGTTTTATT
>BQNB010037305.1:2810-49531 GCA_026074375.1 Tanacetum coccineum | reverse complement strand
AAAATAATTAATATTTATATATGTATACTTTTGCCGAAATTAGTTAATATTTATTTAATTATAACTTTACAAATTAAGCAAAATAATTAAGGATAAATACAAATAAATATTGCAAGTTAAATTTCTGATTTTTATCTCTTTGAAAAACCCAAAATCTCGGCATAATCCTATTATAACTCTTTTATTCACTTTCATTTTATAAAATCACGAAAAACAATATCACCGAACCCTAATAAAATCAAGTGTCGGCACAAAATTTCTCCAAGGCAAGCACGATTTTTCTAGGGAGTTTTGAAGGTTAATGATTGTGGGAAAAATAGTGGGAAGTTGGTGGAGTGATTGGTTCGATCGTGGTATCGTTTTTGTTCGAATAACACAACCGAATAGCATAAATTCATAAAATCACCAAGGATCATCAAAGGTATTTTTGTATCTCATTTTTCATCATAATAATTCATTCTATGCTTAAGAAAAATTATCATGCATGTTATTTTGATTTTATAAATTAAAACATGTTCGAAACCCTAATTTTTAGCTAATTATGAAATCGGCACAAATAATATTTTTAAAATTGATTTTATATTTTTATAAGGTTTTTTATATCATATAGGACTCAGATAAATTGTTGTAAAAATTTAGAAGTGATTCGAATAATTATTGAGGATTTATCATTGTTTGCCGATTTTCGAATTAAAGGAAAAGGAAAGAAAATTATTAAAATGAATTAGGGTTAGGGTTTTGCTATTTTTTCCAGGTACATTTAATGCCAATTATTGGGAAATAATTGTGTTTGTGATTGGGAAAAATAAATTAGGGTTTTGTGGATTTAATTGATTAGCCGATTTGAATATTTAAAGTATAAGGACTTGTTTTGTAATTTCTGAAACTATGGGGTCTGTTTTAGACATGTTATTATATTTAAATATATTCTGTATAAAATAAGTTGGGGGGTATAAAAGGTCATATTGATATTTATTATTGGATTTAAAATGGTTAATTACACATATAATAAGTAAATAGAAAGTTAAATTAATTAAAATAGAGGGACTGAAATTGTAAATTCTGAAAGTGACTCTAAGGATTTGTTAGTATTTAATGTATAAAGTATGATTTAGTTTGTCATATTTGAATCTATAAGGCTTGTTTGTAATTATGGATAATTAAAGATAATGTTTAATTAATAATAAACCAAAAGGACTAAATTCTGTAAATATGTTAAAATTATATTTGACCTTGTAAATACAGAAAATGGAAGGTATAATCTGAATAAAATGTGAAAAACTTTGATATTTTATTCTTTTAACCTTGAAAATTGTTGACTTATGCGTATTAAACCCTAAAATATGGAAAGCTGTCATATTTAACCTTAAACTTGTAAGGTTGACATATAAGATCCCTAAGCTATTTAAAATACTTAATAGAATCTCAAATGATGAATATTACTAATTTTGGAAAGTTACTAAAAATGGAAAGTTACTAAAAATGGAAAGTTACTAAAAATGGAAAGTATAACTTAAATGAATGGTTTGTAATTCGAATTCATCATTTCTTTAGGTTCGGTCAAGAGGGAGTGATTTTGATATTCCTGTGGTGTTTCTTTGGTTATTGCTTTGCTTCGGAATAAGGTACAGATATTCTGACCTTCGTTAAGGTTTCTCATGACATATTCTCTCTATCTTTGAATTCCTCTTATGTGATTTGCTACATTTTGCTCTGAGCCTTTTTTTTTCTTGGCACTCTTATATTATTCTGTCATTAAGTTCCATTTAACCATGCTATGCTACCTTTTATTTGAACCTTTGATATTTAACCGTTGGCATTGAAAGACCTATGCTATGATCCCTTTGAAATGAACTTAATATGATTTAGCTTTGAACCCGTCAGTTGAGAACAAGCCACTATTTTTTCCCCTACCATAAAGGTACATGGTCGTGTCATTGATCAACCTTGGCATGACTCATGTGGGGGAGAAGTGATTTCTCACACCCCGTCTCCCATTTGATATTATATGTGCACTAGAAGAGTATTATTTGTTTTAAGGGGCGTTATGGGATCATCCTAAGATTTGTTTGTATCGATGGGATTAATGAAATTATGATATATGGATATTTTGGTGACTGATGTTTGGGTGCATTCCAGTCTATTACAAAACTTTGAGCTCAAGACATCCATAGGGTGGGTTACATGATATGATTTGTTTAGGGCTGTGATTGAACTAATTTGATTCGACCTTCTGATTCATCTTACCTTACACTATGAATTGACTTCTGATTTGTCTTACCTTATATTTGTATCCCTTTGATCATGTATTGTGATATCCTTTGTACCTTGTATCGTATCCTTTGATTTCCGTTATCTTTTGCATTCGATTATATATATATCTGTTCACTGGGCTTTGTAAGCTCAGCCGCACTTTCTTTTCCTGCGGCAGGTATCTAAGCTAGGAGCTGGGGTTGCTTTCAGGCTATGAGTGCTGAGTGTGGACTTACCCTAGAGATCTTAGTTTTGATATATGAATTGTTTCTTTTTCAAATACATTTGTAATATTCGATTGGATATGTCTAAATCTTTTGGAACTTATGTACCCTTAAGTCATGTTGACTTAAATTCCCATTGTTATTTATTTGAGACTCTATTCCGCTGTTTATGCTTGTGTTATGATTATGTATCATTTGATGTCACACCCATATTTTGTAATACTTCTCTACACTTTTGGGTCGGGCGGGGCGATTACAATGAGAAATGAAATAACCAACCAACACCCTCTCCATGTGTAGAGAGGGTATTTATACTAACATCATAGCCGGCCATAAGCTTTGGTCCATGGGCTTTTGCTTATCTAGGCTATTTAGTTTCCAAATATTACTGACGGAGCGTCCAACGATAAATGGAAGTGACCGATACTTTTTGTATCCTAACATATACAACTCTTATACTACTGTATTTTATCCATTTAATAAATTACTTGATGAAATGATGATTTTGTTTGTAAAAATGGTTAATTATAACTTAGACTAGTAAAGTTGTGTATTTTATTCTTAATCTTAATATTATGTTTATTCTTGATAAATTGGTGGACGGGACTAGGTTAGTTTGGAGTTGTTGTTGCGATGAAATAGTGATAAAAATTGGTGGAAAAGATTAGGCTAGTATGGAGTTGCAATTTGTGGATGAATTAAAGTAGTAGAATAGAAAATTATAATGTAGCTGTCCAATTTGGCACTAGGTTTTTGGACAGTAAATCTGGCCTTAAATAGCCAAGGCCTACAAAATATGATAGTAGTGTATATCTTCATACGAACGCATAGATATAAAATTCACTAAAATCGGACTTAAAACGAATGAGATATGACCAAAAGAAAGTTGGTAAGTTTTCCGGCAAAAATGTTTTATTAATAATCTGATCAGACCTGTTCAAAGGCGTTTTTGACCCTTTTCGGGTCCGAGTCGGGAAAAGTTTATAGAAGATATTTTGTAGAGCTCAACTTTACGCAAAAATGTAGTATTCGCTCGTTACGTGAATCTTTATAGCGAAGAAGTTATGGCGTTTATAAAACTAGACCAGAATGTATTTTTATAAAAATATGGTGTTGTTTGGAAATTGAAATGGGTTTCCGGCGTATGCGAGTTCGTGAGCTAATAAAAACCTTATGAAATATTTTATTATGAAGTATATATTTTTCATACGCGTCGGAAACATTTTAAAATAATAAAAAGCAAGCGAGTTAGAATATATTTAAGTTGGCTATTAGAAAATACTTACAAGTATATATACTTAATTAATAAGTGACAAACTTGACGTAAACATTATTTTAACTTATAAAACTAAAACGCAAACTATTAGGTGGTGATATAATGTTATAAAAATATATTGTATCATTTCATTTCACTTGCATAATTCTAAATCGACCCACGTTTAATTAGGTTGCGTTTCAGACTTGTCGTGATGTTTACCCTTGCTTGATTTTACCAAAATCAATACTTTCATTTAAGGTGAGTTTATAGACCCGCTTTAACCTGTTTGTCACACCCCGACAATGGCGGAAACTCGGTGATGCAACATAATGATCAATCATAACACAAGATACAAAATAGAGAAAACTACATTGCCTAAACTCTAAGTGCTATGGAGACCATCAACTTCGAACAAGCTCAAGTGTGTCCCAAATCGCAACTAAAATCCACAATCTCTTACAATTATTCAAATGCCCTCACAGGGGTCCATAATCCAAACTTAATCTAAAACATCCAAATACTATAATCAAACAACAAGCAAGCAAGACTTCAAATGAAAATCCACTCGGGATACTTCTAAGTCTGCTATCATAATCACCAAACTACTCTTCTTTCACTTCATCTGAAAATGATACTTGAAAATGCCAGCAAAAATGTTGGTGAGCTTGTATGTTTGACCTTAAATCCAAAAGTTGTACCAATATCTCAAAACAGTTGACAATAGTACTATATGATAGTGAATATATACGCAAACAACCTTAGCATCACAGCTAATCAATAACCATATGTCACTTACGCACCTAAAGGGCCTACGAGCTGGAGCAATAAAATTATGGCAGGACCACACACAAACTTGGGTAGGCGTGCCCATTCGCTTCAATAATCACACACATACTGGGTAGGTGTACCTATCCGATCCAATAATCTCACAAACACTGGGTAGGCGTACCCATCCAATTCAAACAATCATGTAACACATAATATTCACATAGCAGTCATAAGCACATAACTTGTCCCAAAAACAAAACCACATTTCACACAATTCAATTCAAAACATTTCAAAACACATTTGAGTATCTTTTTCCCCTAACGGAAAAATAGTAAAAAATGGGGCTACGAGAACTCACCTCAAGCAAGTCTTTAGCAACCAAATCTCAATCACACAAGCAAATGAAACGACGCCCACACACGACCTAGTCTAGTTAATGTCCCAATTTAATCATCCAATTCCAAATCAATCTTCACGTTTGATCATAAATTTTAGACGCGTTGTACAATTACCAAAAAAAATTTAGTGGTGTGATGGTTTACGACATATCCCAATAATCGTATCAATCCCATTACTCGATAATACATACTTATACTATTTAGAGAAAATAGATAAGTAATATAAATAAATATTTATAATTAATAATTATAAATATATCTCGACAAGTCCATTCGGTAACCTTAGTCACTTCAAAATAATCATAATACGGTTGAAAATGAAACGTTTACTCATAATAAACACATTAGAGAAGTTTCGAGAAAAAATTATATTTTTTGTCTTTTAGTGAATTTATTAAATAAATAAAATAATTAAATATTATTTTATTATTTAAAATAAAAAATCATGTTTTTAGGAAAATTTCGAAGAATAAACTTTTTACGAAATTTCCACATGACCCGTACGCTCATACAACGTTTTCCAAGGTTTCAAACCTTATTTTCAACACTTTTCATAAATTCGACATTTTTTGACAAAATTCCAAAATCTCAATCTTTAACGTTTACTAAAATGTTTTTCCCAAAAAATCGTTCAATATCACTCGAAATAACATTTTCCACTTTCAAAAAGTCGACAAAACATCCTCATATCAACTAAATATCGCTTATTGGGCTTTAAGGCCCAACAATGGTCCATTATGACATTTATAAGTCCAAAATACGATCCAAGTCCAAAACCAAGATCTATTTACATATATAAGCATATACTTATAAGTAGAAAATAATCCGGGCCACAATAATCCCTCCTATTAAACCATGGCTTAAATAGACTTATTGGGCCGTGAGTCCAATAGCTCAAAAATATGTATATTAAGCTTGAAAATAAGCTAATAAGCTATGTATCGCATTTAGTTACCACCGTAAGCCTCAAAAATAGTCCAAGAATATACGCAAATCAAAGTAAATAATCAAAATCACATCCCTTGTGATTTTACTTCAAGCCGTGAGCCATAAGCTCAAAATAAGCCAATAAATGCTTAAAAATAAGCCCGCAATAAGCTATACAAGCTATTATCAAAAATAAGCCATCTAGCAACATATATTATTCAACCATCACGACCACAATATCAAAACTACAAAATCCCTCTTCTTTCTTTTTATATCCCACGAACCAAACACCCCTTCTTTTCATCCGTTTTGTTTCCAAAAATCGATTTTCACAGCGATCAACTTGTACAACTAACATCTATGCATCAAAATAAACCCAAAAGGACAAACACGCCAAACTAAATTTAAATTTTGAAACTACAAAAAAAAAACTTCAAATTTGTAGATTTTGACACGAACCGGACAACCCAAACGTTGTTTAAATGGATACACGAACACTAGAATCAACCATAAATATTTATGTCTTCATGTTTTCTTTATCAAAGTTCAAAAATATAAAAAGTGTGTGTGTTTGCTTAGCTCGGACGCCAAGAGGGAGAGGAAAGAGAGATGAAAATTTTGATTTTTTTTGTGTGTGTGAATAATGCTCGAATGGAATATCTATAGTCCTTCTCCAAAAGACACAAGCCCTAAAAATAAGCCTCCTTGTCTCCAAGGGAGGGTTCGACCGACCAAAGGATCCTAGGAAGGTTCGGGTCTTTCTTTTCGTGTCGAAATCACTTAAAAGCTTGTAAAACTCTACCAAAAAATTTACCCCAAAGTTAATTAGCATTTTTTTCACCTTAAAATACTTTTCCATTAACCTAGAGTATTCACATGACATAATTCACTTAAAAACCCTTTTCAAAACTCATCTGGACATTAACGAACGGTCAGACTTCGTTTTTTGGCATTCTCAAATTCACAAAGGTCAAACCACCGAATACAGTACCACAATAATACCTTCCAAAAGGGATTATTAATCTATCAAGATCAAGCTTGTGTTTAGTCTCCATTGGAGTACCAATGGGATCACAATGTTCCATTCTATGTTTTTTCAGGATTTCTAGCACGTAATTTGACTGGTTTATGAAAATGCCATCGGGGGATTGGTTAACTTGTAAACCAAGGAAAAATGTCATTTCCCTTATCATCGACATTTTGAAGCAGCTTTTCATAAGGTCATAAAATAGTTGGGTATACCTATGGTTTGTAGAACCAAAGATAATATCATCTGCATAGACTTGTACCACTAAGATGAAGTCGTCGAAGCGTCTTATAAACAGAGTTGGATCAACGGTTCCTTTGGTGAAGTGATTCTATAGGAGAAATCTTGACAATTCCTCATACCATGCCATCGGTGCCTGCTTTAACCCATAGAGTGCCTTCTTCAACTTGTAGACATGACTTGGATGATCAGCATCGATGAAACCTTCGGGTTGACACACGTACACATCTTCCTTTAACAAACCATGCAAGAAAGTAGTTTTTACGTCCATTTGATACACGATGAACGATTTGTATGCAGCGCAAGCCAAAAATATCATGATAGCTTTCATCCTAGCAATCGGAGCAAAGGATTCTTCAAAATCTATTCCTTCCTCATGACGGTACCCTCTCATAACCAAACGAGTTTTGTTTCTTATGACCGTGTTTTCTTTATCGAGCTTGTTTTTGAATAACCATTTTAGAGTAAGAGGTTTTATGTTGTCCAGGAGAGGAACTAACTCCCATACATCAAGTCGTTTGAACTGGAGAAGCTCATCTTGCAATGAAGCAATCCATCCAGGGTCGGTCATAGCTTCTTAGACGTTTCTTGGTTCCATAATGCTCACAGACAACGCATAAATGCACATTTCTCTATATGTCCGTAGCTGATTTCTTGTCAAAACTGGTCATGAGGGTTCTCCTATCACTTGTTCGATCATTGATAGTCATGTTGGTACGATTAATAAAACATATGCATGTTCGATGGATCCACATCTTGAGATGATGATTTAGCAGAACTTGTGGATGGCGGAGCAAATAGATTTATGAACATATTCTCATCGAACATTACATTTTGAACATTGTCAGCAACTGCTTCAGGTTGGAGTTATGATTGATCATCTTGTTGCTGGGCATGTTGTTGTTGTTGCAGCTCGTCAACATCCTGTGAAATGTTTGGAATAGCTGGAGCCTCTGTAGATGAATTTCTTGGTGTCGATGCAGAGTCTGCAATTGTTGTAGATGCATTTGGAGTCAGAAGATTATGGGGTTCTAGAACAGCAGGAGCATTTCTTGTAGCATCTAACGATTGACCACCTATATTGTCATCATATATTGCTTCAAACAAAAGTTCCAATTAATATTCAGTTGGTTTTAAGATATTATTGTTGACGGAGCATAAGTAAGATCGAGCCCTGAACTGATTTATCCAGAAGTCATTCCTTGAAGCTCGGGTTTTGAACTGCATTATTCAAAAACCATCGCTGAAAGCTCATCAAATGTTACATTCATCGTCTCTATGATCTTCTTTGTCCTTCGGTTGTAAACTCTGTAAGCACAGGAAGTAGAAGAATAACCAAGAAAGAAGCCTACATCACCTTTCGCACCAAGCTTCTCAATATCCTCACGATCATACTTGGGATAACATAGAGCCTCGAATACATGTAGAAACGAGATACCCGGTTTTTTCTTGTTAATAAGCCTCGTAAGGTGTTTTGTTGAATCTTCAGTGAATTAGGGAATGGTTTTGAGTGTAGCACGCAGTAGCAATAACTTCAGCCTATAAGAATAACATAGCACAAGAAAATATCAGCATCGTTCGAGCAGCCTCCACCAATGTCTGATTTCTTCACTCAACAACGCCATTTTGCTGAGGAGTTTTAATAGCTGACGTTTGGTGAGAGATGCCAACGTTTTCAAAGTAAGCCTTAAGCACTTGATTCATGAATTTTGTTCTGTTTTCAGTTCTTACAATGATGACTGGAGCTTGTAGTAGAACTTGAATTTTTTAAGGAAAGTTTTGATCACTTCTAGTGCTTCATCTTTTGATCTTAAAATGTGGAACTAAGTGTAATGAGAGTAATCATCCACTATCACCAGAACATACCACTTCCCATTGATGTTTTTGACTCTCATTGGCCCACACAAATCAATATGAAGGAGATGTAACCTCTTCTTAGAATTTGGAACAAGTTTCAGTTTGTGAGGTAACTTCTTACTTTTTCCTTGCTCACATGATGGACAAAGGTGATCTTTCGAGTATTTGAATTTTGGAAGACGCGTGACGAGATTTTCTTTTGCAAGTTCATTTATGGTGTCAAAATTGAGGTGGGATAAACGTTGATGCCATAACCAAGACTTGGTTGATGTAGCACGAGCCATGAGACAAATAGGAGATGTTGAGTTCATTTCATGGAGGTTAATGGTGTAAAGGTTAGTAGTACGAGATCCTTCTAACATATCAACTCCATCTAAATTTCTGACGAAGCAGGTGTTCCTTCTGAATGCGACCTCTAAATCTGAATCACAAAACTACCCAACTGAGAAAAGATTATGTCCCAATCCCTCAACAAAGTAAACACGTGTAATCAATATATTCCCCTATTGAAGATCGCCATAACCCAGAATTGAAGCAACGTGATCATTCTCGAAGCGAACAGTTCCCATGAACTTCCAAATGAAGTTGATGAGCAGCTTCAGATTCTCGGTCATATGCTTGGAGCAACCCGAGTCGACACACCATAAACAAATTTTGAAAACCTTCCAAGAAAAGAAGTAGAATTTGGAAACTGTTTGTTTGTAGGTTCCTGAGGGTTAGAAGCATTTGCATCATCACACACAGAGGTGTCAGACTTACACTCAAAGTCACTAGATTTAATTATTTTTCCACTATGGTCAAAAATTCTTCCAGTTGGTGACCACCTAAGGCAAGATCTAGGTTTTCTAGGCCCAGGTGAAGAGAGTCTTTCTTTGGAATCTAACTTCTTAGATTTCTTGACATTTGCCTTATGTTTCTTTTGATTTATAGTATTTGAAACATTAGCACTTTGGTTACTAACACAAGAATTCAAGCCATTCACATAGTTAAGCACACAAACATCATGATTAGCAGTAATCAGACATTGTTTACACATAGCATAAACAAATTCAGATTTATCATTTCGAATAGCAAGCTTAATGTTATTACATTCAGATGACATTTGTTTCTGATTCTTAGAAGACAATAAATTCTATGGTGTTCTTCTACTTCAACTTCTTTTTTCTTGATGCAACTACTCTTAGACGTAGAAGGAACCCTATCATTCTTTGTATTGCTCCTAGGCTATGGCCTTCTGGTGTTGACATGAGGTTGTGAAACAGTGATCGGGTTTGTCCCAATGCTTGCTTTAACTTGTTTGTTAGGCACAAAGTTACATTCCCTATAATTCTTAAGAGGATTAATCCTAAACATTCCTGTGGCAATCACATTATCTTTTTTCATAACTTTTGATTCCTATATTTTAGGTACAGAGTGTGAAGTGACTAGTTTTATCAAATCAATTATCTCAACAACCTTGAGAATAAACTGAGTTTTTGAAGATTTTGGCCTTCAGATTGAAGCGCAGTCGGTTGTCTAACAACTGATTGGTTTCTGAAGGATTGCAAAGGCAGTTTTCCCAATATTGATGGTTTTGCAAACTTAGTATTCACACTCGTACCTTTCATTGCATCATTTTGTTTAGAAAACTTGGTATGTAACTTTTCTCTTAACTTGGCATTTTTAAAAATCATATCATTAAGTTTTTCTTGCAAAGAGGCAGTTTTAATTTTGGTTTGAGCCCTGTATTTGTTTGATAGAATCAAATAGGCTCTGGTAAATAGCCTTAAGATGTTCATTCTCTTTTTCTAAAGGCATAACCTGAAACTCTAAGGACACGTTCTCATCATCAAGTTTCTGAGACAAAGGATTGTTGATCCCACTTAAATAGATCTTGAATTCCTTAGCTTGTGTAAGGTTTAGTTATGCAAGATAAATCCTACACAACTATGATAGAAACATTGTAAAATATATCAAAGATTATGAAGAGATTATGCTAATCTAATCTTTGTCTATCAATAATAACTAGAACATAATATCTAATGAACACACAAGATTAACAAACATAAGCCAATATATTAAAACGAACTTTCACTCTAACTAGTATTCAGGCGTTCAACAACCCTTAATTCTATAACGCTTACTCACAAACAACAACAGATAATTCTAGATTACTCACTCTATGCCTAGCACCTACTCCTTTTATACCCAAGTGATATCCACAGTTCGATTTACAATATATTCCTAAAACTTAGAAAATATCTCTTGAATCTATTTCTATAAATAACTAAATACTTTACATATAAGTAATACTGATCTCCAATCAATCATGATATCTTTTCTCATGTCCTTTATTCCATTCTCTGACAGAGTAGAAAAACTCTTTCCAGCAAGACTTAATCTTGAGCAATTGTAACTTTGTACCAGCAACAATAACTCTGAACACCAGCAGTAGTAACTTATACACCAGCAGCATTAACTGTGTACAAGCAACATTAACTACTTAGAATATTTTCTTCAATCTTCACCAGCAGTACTAACATTATACTCTTAGCAGTACTAGAACATATACTCAGCGAGATACTTAAGTCTTACTACTAGCAATACCAACTACCTTAGCCATCTATTTTTCATATATCTTTGTGTTAGTCAGTAGTAACAATCAACCCTTGAGCAGTCATGATAACTCCTACAAGATCATCAAGCAGTCATTTACATCCCAACACATCCTCCCCTAAAACTTGATATTACATTTTCACATCTTAAGTAGTCTATAAAAAGTTTCACTAATCCACCAGGTAGGATGCATCCAAACATCTTCATCTGATATGTCATTCAGAGCGTGTTCAAACACTTCATTGATTCTTGAGCTGTTTTGTGAGAAGTTTAAGAAGCTGATAACACATTTCATTCCAACGATTAGCTTGCAGCTTCCTATTTAGCATATCTGTGATTGTAGGTGCTGTAAGAGGATTTCTCTTTTCTACCAACATATGAATGTGCACATTTTGCTTCCTCAATGAATGTACTCCACATGAATCATATAGCTTCCAATCTAATACTCTGTAGTCTGATTGATTTTTCCATACATTATCCTCTACATGTGGTTCAAACATTGTTTTCAAATCTCCATATAAAACTAAATCTAAGTCCTCTACTGGTCTTGTAGATCCATACTTAGCTTTTACCAACTTATACAAAGTTTCCAAGTCTTCTCTGTCAAAACTTTTAAGCATATGACTGAACACTAAGTACATCTTTCAACTTCTATCAGCCCTGATTATCTGGTAATAGCTTTTCTTCCCCTCTTTATGAATTTTCCAGTCAACAATGCTTGCAGGCTTGGTAGCTAGAGGTATAGCATCAATTGCAACTTCTTCTTCTTCTGGAATGACCTCTATTAGACTTTGAAGTTCAGTTGTTTCTCTATCCTCATCCACCTTCTGCTTCTTGGTAGACTCTTATTGAAGATCTTCTCCTGCTCTCTTAGAACTTCCTTCTACTCTTGTCTCACTGACTTCTGCTCTTACTTCACTGCCTTCCACCAATTTTGTATCTATATCTACAAATGTGTTTACCCTCTTCATAGCTTTGTCAAATAACTTCTGAATATCATCAAAGCTTTTGTTCTTCAATTGATTATGCTTGTATCCAGCCATGTTTTTCAGATAAGTAGACATTGTTTTTCTCTTTTGAGCTTTAGTTGGTGGTTTGTTCCTCTTTTCTTGAGCTCTCATTGCTGCAAAGTGTTTCTTTCTTGCTTCTAAGAGTTGTACAAACAACTTGGACTTTTCTTCAATACTCAACTTTTCTTGTTCTTCTGCTTGCATTTGTTGAGCCATTTGATAATCAGCATCTATCATTGCTTGCACATTATCCCATGAAACAATGTTAGCTTCTTCTTCTCTTTGTCTTACAAGCCTATCTTCTTCCTCTAATTCAGCTTGCATTTGAGCTTGAAGTCTTTGAGCAACTTCCTCATCATGCCTAATTTGATCTTTTCTCTTTGTTGGTTTCTCAGGCTCTTCCATGATAGCTTTACCTTTATCTTTTGATGGTAGTTGTTGAGGTCTTGTTCTTGTTGTAGATTCACTCTGCTCTCCTATCACAACCCCTTTGACTTTGGGTTTTGCACTTCTGATCTCTATTAAAGTCTGAGCAAGAGTCAAATCATCAGCACCAACTCCTTATAGACAGCCTCATCTGCTACATGTTCAGTAGGACCACTAGACTGAGGTATCTGAGTGTCCTTTCTCTTTGGCTTCCTAGGTTTTTTTTTTCTTAATCTTTGTTTTATTTGAGGCTGAGATGTTGATGGTTGAATAAAAGTAGGTGTGTGATGGGGATCAATGGGATTTGCTGAACCTTCACACATTTCAGCTTGAGCTTGTACCACCATTGTTTGAAATAAGGGTGTGTCCCTTCTAGAAAAACCTTTCCCAACCCTTCTCATGTTTCTAAAAATCTTCTTATTATGAGAGGGTGCAATATAAATTCTCTTGTAAGCATGCATCCCTTCAAGTTGTTGATTCACAAACACTTGTAGTAACCTTGGATACATCAAGAATTTACCAGACACATTCTCTAAGTTCTTCACCATACTTTCAAAAATATATTTTGAAAAGTTAAACTTCTGGTTTGTATCCAAACAGATGATTGCAAAAGCCATAGTGCTACTAAACTCATTCCATGCGGTAGTCTTTGCACTTAGACATTGTAAAATCGTATGAATGAGGAATTTCCATTGTTGGGAAAAGAATGCCTTATAGAAAGTAAGTTTATGTGAAACCTATTAATGTAAGTTGTTCAAAGATGGTAGCATTGGGTAGACAATCAACACCTTCAGCATCTTCCAGTTGAAGATCTCTTCTCACAGTTGATTCAGTTATGATTATCTTCTTCCCATCTACTAGGGCTTGTAAATGTACTTCCCTATTGACAGTTTTAACCTTAGCAGTAGTCCAGAATTGCTCAATGCAAGAGATATATATATTGGGGTAAACGATTAATGCATATTTTATGGTGTGAGCATTCAGAAAATCCACAATTTGCTCAAACCCATCACTTTCAGTGGGTTTTCCCAAAACGCGACCAGATTATGATCATCAGTGAACTTTAGGGTCGTCATTGTGTTAGGTTTTGATAACAGATGATGAAATTAAGTTAGGGTTTATGTTTAGAGATTATTTGAAAGAGTGAAATCAATTAAATGATTGATTGAAACCCTTAATCGAAGTATTTATGAAAATACTCTCAACATCATTAACATTCATCTGGCAGCATTAAGTTATGCCTAGCAGCATTAACTTACAACCAACAGTAGTAAGTTATGCCTAGCAGCATTAACTTTTAACAGTAGTAGTAAGTTATGCCTGACAACATTAACTTTCAATTCCATTCCAAACACTCTGTATATTCAACTCTCTTACTGTTTTTCAACTCACCTCTTCTCTTAGTTCTTTTACTCACTAAATCACTTTGTCTGTTTTTAATTCACATAACTCTCTTTCTGTTTTTATTCTCACCAATTCTCTCAATTATTTTTCTCACCAAATCACTCTGTCTGTTTTTAGTCCACATAATCTAACACTTTTCTTTGCTATTCCTAAATGTTAGTTCAAAACTAAGAAAATACAAGCCATAGCAATTTTCTCAAATATCACAGTGTTAATTATACCAGCAGTATTAAGTATAACTAACAGCAGAAACGCAACAGTATTAAGTATAACTAGCAGTACTAATTATACTTAACAGCAAAAACTTTTAATAACATGAATAACAGTACTAATTCATACAAAACTCTACAAAACATAAAGAGATAAAAGATTTTAAGGATTTAGCATTCCAATACTAGCAATCAAATATTGAAATCTACTTACATTAAAAGCTTTTGTAAGCAAATCTGCAACATTCTTATCAGTATGGATTTTGACCATTTGAATCAATTTCTTATCATTGCAATCTCTAATAAAATGGTGTCTAGTTCTACATGCTTTGTTTTGAATGAAAAACAGGATTGTTTAATATGCAAATAGTACTGTTTAGTTATCTATAAAAGATCATGGTATCATAAAATTGTACCCATAATCAAGTAGTTGATTCTGAATCCAAAGCACTTGTCCACAACAACTTGAAGCAGCCACATATTCAACTTCCGTTATGGAATTTGCAACTACAATTTATTTCTTGCACTACCATGATATTAATCTACATCCAAGGAATTGACAACCTCCTGTTGTAGATTTCTTATCCAAGCTTGCTCCAGCATAATCACTATCAGTGTATGCTACCAAATCAAAAGGAGAATCTTTGAGGATACCAATGCCCAATTTAGTTACATTTCAAGTAACCTAAAAATCCTATATTTACAGCATGAAGACGTGACACTTTTGGATTGACTTGGTATCTAGCACATGACACACTACAAACATAATATCAGGTCTTGAAGATGTAAGATACATCAATGAACCAATCATTGACCTATATAAATGAACATCCACTTCTTCACCATCTTCATCCTTGAGCAAAGGCTTTTGATTTTCCATTGGTGTACTTGCAGTCTTGACTTCCGTAAACCCAAACTTCTTTAGAATTTCAGCAACATATAAATCTTGACTAATAAATATGCCATCATTCTTTTGCTTCACTTGCAATCCTAAAAAGAATGTGAGTTCACCCATAGAACTCATCTAAAATTTCTCATGCATCAACTTTTCAAATGCATTGCATAATGACTTCTTTGTTGAACCAAAGATGATATCATCTACATACACTTGAACTAACAGAATATTACCTTTGTCCCTTCTAATAAATAAAGTCTTTTCTATCTTTCCTCTCTGAAACCCATTGTCCAATAAATAAGTTAACAAGGTTTCATACCAAGCTCTAGGAGCTTGATGCAGTCCATAAAGTGCCTTTTCTACTTTGTATACTCTGCCAGGGAAGTCTGGATCTTCAAAACTTGGTGGTTGACAAACATAGACTTCCTCTTCAATCTTACCATAAATAAAAGCACTCTTGACATCCATGTGGTACACCATAAAGTCTTTAAATAAGGCATAGGCTAAGAATAGCCTAACTGCTTCAACTCTAGCAATAGGGGCAAAGACCTCATCATAGTCAATCCCTTTTTCTTGTGTGTACCCTTGAGCAACTAGTCTTGTTTTATTTTTAATCACAATTCCTCTTTCATCCTTTTTATTCCTGAAGACCCATTTCGTACCTATAGCCTGTTTTCCATTAGGTAACTCCACTAAAGTTCAAACTTCTTGTAACTTGAATTGTAGAAGCTCTTCCTGCATAGCCTTTATCCAGCTTGGATCTTTCAATGCATGAATTACCTTTTTGGGTTCTTCTTGTGATAAAAATCAAGCAAACATATAATTGTGAAAGTCTTTATGGTTTGTTCTTTGTTGAACTGAACTAAACAAACCATGTTCTTCCAAATTCTTTGTCATTCTTCTTGTTTGAGGTGCTGAATTCAAGTCTCTAATAATATGTTCAACTGGATGATCTTTGTGTATTCTTGTAGTTGGAATAGGACTAACTTGGATTGTTATATCCAAATTATTCATGTCAGCCTCTACACCATTATCTTGATCATCACTTAAGAGGTCAAATATGCTATAATCTTCCAAAGCAGGCATATTTGGATCATCTGGAAGTTCAATGCTTATTTTTCCACCAATAGCATTAACTTCATTTATGCTAGCAGCATTAACATTGTTAGTGCTGTTAACATTATCATCCTTCGCTTGATCAATACTTTCACTATCTTTTCTTGAATCTTCATCAACCTGCTTCTCATCATCACTTGAAGGTTTGGATCCATCATCTTGAGAATTCTTTGAACTTTGAGAGAATAGTGGATCAGCAGTCCACAATAGTAGCAGAATGTAATCTTTGCCTGGTACTGTCTCCATTCTAGCTTTATCTGCATCATTACATGCTTTTGTACCTGCATTACCATTAGACTGATTTCCTACAAAAACTGGCTTATAATTCATTGACTTTGTTAGTGCATCAATATCAAAAAGCCAATTTGGTCCACTTCCTGCAATATTAGGTGTATTCTTACTAAACTTGTTGCTGATTGCAAATCTCCAATCACTTGATCAAGAGGATGATCTCTTGTAGTTAGATTAGGACTGACTTGAATTGTTGTATCCAAATTATTCATGTCAGCCTCTGCACCATCATCTTCATCATTTCTTAAGAATTCAAATATGCTATCATCTTCCAAAGCAGGCATATTTGGATCAAATTGAAGTTTAATGCTTGTTTTTCCACCAATAGCATTAACCTCATTTGTGCCAGCAACATTAACAGTGTTAGTGCTGTTAACATTATCTTCCTTCTCTTGATCTTTACATTCACTATCTTTTTTTGGATCTTCATCAACCTTCTTTCCATCATTAGTTGAAGGTTTACATTCATCATTATGAGAACTCTTTGGATCTTAGGAATATGGTAGATCAGCAGTCCATAATGGTAGCAAAATGTAATTTTTGACAGGTTCTATCTCCTTTCTAGCTTGACCTGTATTATCACTTGCTTTTGTACCTGCAAAACCATTAGACTGTGTACCTGCAACAATTGGCTCATAATTCATTATTCTTGTTAGTCCATCAATATCAAATATCCAATATGATCCACTACCTACAACATTAGGTGTACTCTCACTAAACCTAATATGCAAGTTTTCTTCCACTATCCTTGTTTTTACTTTTGATGCTTAAAGGCTTTACTATTCAAAGAGTATCTAACAAAGAAACCTTCATCAGCCTTACCATCAAATTTGCCTAAGTGATCTATGGTATTGAGAATGGTAACAGGACACCCAAATGGTCTCATAAAACTTAAAGTTGGTGTTCTACCATGAAAAAGTTCATATGAGGTCTTGTTATGAGGCTTAACTACTAACACTTTATTTTGCACATAGCAAACAGTATTAACTGCTTCTGCCTAAAAAGTAGTTGGCAAACTTTGAATCGCTGCATTGTCCTAGAGCCTCAATAGTGTCCTTTTTCATTCCTCTCAGCAACTCTATTTTGTTAAGGCGTTTATTAGCTACACTAAATTGTCTCAAAATACCCTTCATTTCACAAAACTGATTCATTTCTCTATTTTTGAATTCAGTTCCATTATCACATCTAATCACCTTAACCTTATAATCTACTAGATTTTCTATTCCAGATATAAAGGACTTAAGAATGCTACTAGTCTCATCCTTAGTAGCTAGAAGGAAAACCCATGTAAACCTATTATAATCATCTGTGACAACTAGGCAATACATTTTCTTCATAAGGCTTTTTACAAATGTTGGACCAAATAAGTCCATATGTAACAAATATAAAGGAAGACTGATTGAGTTCTCTATTTTGGACTTACAAGAGACTCTATGCTGCTTTCCCTTTTGACAAGCAACACAGGTTTAATCATTTTCAAAAAGTTTGGAAGGTAAACCTCTTACAAGATTTCCATTAACTAATTTATTCATGGTTTTAAAATTTAAGTGACCTAGCCTTCTATGCCAAAGTTTAGATTCATCAGATGTGTTTGCAAAAGGGCAAGTTAAACTCCTTAGGAAACTATGTTCTTTAAATCAAACTCTTACATATTGTTCTTTCTAGGATTCTAAGTAAAACTTGACTTTCATCAATTAACTTAAAGTTTGGAGATAAAACAATACATTTAGTGTCATTAAAAAGAACACTATTCCTTTTGTCACACATTTGTGAGACACTAAAGAGATTAAACTTTAACTCTCTCATAAAATACACATTTTCAAAATCTAGATTACCAGTTTTAATGGTACCTTTTCCTATGATTTTCCCTCCTTTGGGGTTTCCTCAAAAAGCAACACATCCTCCATCTATCTATTCATAGTTTGTAAGATAGGACATGTTCCCTGTCATGTGCCTTGAGCATCCACTATCAATTACTCCTTGATCCTGTAAATCTATTTGTGGGATTGCCTGGCATATTAGATAAGTAAATCAGTTTCTTTGGGGACAAGCCAATCAGACTTGGGATCTGCCTTGTGCATCAATATAATCAAACTTTTTAGGGTGATTGATGCACTGTTATGTTTAGAAATATGGTCTAAAACTTTATGCTTTAGTTTCCAAATCCATCAAGCTGAGGCCTTAACAGCATTAATTACTGCTTTTGTCCTAGCAGTAATAATTTTTTACCCCTAACAGTATTAACCCTTTGATTAATATTACTGTTTTTAAATGTTGTTGTCTTATGAATGGGCCTCTTAACAGTTGAATGTGCTATTTTAGAAAGATATGACATTGGTCTAGCAACATTCACTGTTGTTTTTGAGTGAGCAGCATTAACTTGTCTAACAGTATTAATTGATACTAAACCAGATTTCATTAGTACTGCTCTTGGAACCAAGTTCTTTTTAGCACAAAGGTGAGTCTTTTTGGCAAAGTTTTGATGATTCACCCTTTGAGCATTGTTCCAAACAGGTTTTACCATTCTTTGATTTTGAAACTGTTTTTGATGGTACATGCAATCAGCCTTCAAATGATCAAAGCTTCCACACACATAACAAGCCTTATTAAACATATCAAAATTGCTTCCTAGTTTTTGAGACATCATATTGTTTTAATTTCTTTGATTACCTCTTGGACTGTGAGTGTTTTGCCTATGTTGCTCAACTTGTTTAACAGTTTTCCTAGCAGTTTTTTCTTGTTGTTTAGATTTGACAAACTCTTTCTTAACAATACTAGGCCTAACTATTTTCTTTTCAATTTTAGGCTGAGACACATCCTCTTTCTCATCATCTGACACCCATTCTTCAATAATTGGGGCATCATCATTCTTCCTAACTACCTTAGGCTCTTCTTCACTAGACATAGCTTTACATTTCTCAACTACATGCTCATTAACAAACTTATCTAAACCAGTAAAAGACAAGTCAGGTGTTGAAGGCATGAAATTTTCTATGTAGGAATGTGGAACTGCATTATAATTTTCATAGCCTAAACTTTTCTTGTAATTGTCAACTATCTGACACTTTATGAGCTTGTTTAAACTTTTAGATGCATGTTCAAATTTATCTACATTAAGTTGAATGCCATCTTTTTCTTTTTAAACTATTTCAAGCTTCTTCCTAAGCTCTCTAATTGTTATTTCTGCTAGATAAATTTCAAATTTTAAGCCCTTAATATCTTGTAAATAAATAGACTCATTTGCTTTATAAACTTCAAGTTTTTCTTCCACTGACTCTAAACCTGTCTTATAACCTAAAACCATTAACTCGGATTTCTTTAAATCTGTTAATAGTTGATCATTTTGAGATTTAAGAGATTCAATAGTTTTCAAACAAGATTTTGAACAAACAGAATCATTTGATACCTCTGAGTCAGGACTTGAAGATGAGAAAGCCATGAGTGCATGCCCTTCCTTTTCCTGATCACTCCAGTCATATCCACCAAGACCATCACATGGCACCAAAGCTATGGAAGTAGATGTTTCCACAGGCATACTCCTTCTTGAGCTTTCCGTGTTCTTGTTGTCTTGATTTCTTAGAGCTTTGTACTCCCTAGGAAAATGTCCCCTCTTGTGGTAGTTGTAGCACTCCACTTTGGACTTATCAAAACCAATGGTCTCATTTCCATTAACAATAATCTTCCTCCATGTATTCTTCAAAAACCTGCTTGCCCTCATAGTCACCATGGGCCATTTGCCATCTCAAATCCATTTTTCTTGTTCATTTGGTTGGATTTGTCAGGCATAGCAAGTCTCATGTACATGTTGAGGACTATTGGTTGTCTAGCAAAGAATGTCACAAATAGCCAGCATCACTCAATTTCAATATTTATAGAGTTAGCAGCATTAACTTGAGTGCTAGCAGTAGAAACTTCATGAGCTAAGTATTAACTGCTTCATTAGTGCTTCTAGTGTTGTAATTTGAAAAGGACACAAAAGCCATGTTATGTGTGCTTGAACTTGAGCTAGACATCCCTTTAACTTTTGGTTCATACGCCTTGAGGTTGTTGTAGAGATCATCCATGCTCATTGTATCCAAATCAGCTTTATTCCTCCATTACAACAGCAATGGTGTGTACACTCAGGTGACAAACTTCTTATATACTTTTGATTTAACATCTTCTTGTGAGCAAAGCCTTTTCATTCAAAAAGCTCCAACTGAATCACAGGCTTTTTGATGCCTATCAAAAGTTTGATCAAACATCCTCTGAGCTACTGGTCTTGTGAAGTTTCTATATTGCTGCTTTAAGATTGTTTCCTTTGAGTCTTTTTTTGTAGGCTGAATTCCACCATACTCTCTTTTCACAACAGCTTCCGCATTTCTTAGCATCCTTTATAGTGTTATACTTTAATTGATGTTCATTGAGAATGGCCATCATTAAAGTTCTTCTAGCTTTCCTCTAATCTTCTCTGAGCCTTTTCTTTAACAGTTGTAGTAGGTTGCACCATTCTCTATGACTTCCCACAGTGCAATAGTCTATCATCTAGATATATTGTTCAATCCTCATCCTCCATATCTCAAACTCACCAGGTTTAAGCATGGGAACTTTGGATGCAGCCACCATGTGTGCAGAATCTTGATCCATATCTTTTAGCAAAAGATATTGCGTATTATTTATAAAAACAGTTTGTCTGCAATTTTCATCAATGTAATTATCCATTTATTAAATTAGATGCACTGTAATATCCATCTATTAAATTAGATGCACTTTATATACCACCTTTTTACAGGGAAGTTTTTGCTTTATCTCATTATGCAACATAACTTGCATCTCTAAAGTAAACGAGCTCACGCAACCTCTATCAATGCCATTATATCTATGTTTATATCATGTAAACATCCTAATATGTCAAGTCTATATCTTAATATCATTTTTACCAAAGTACATTATCCATTTAACGTACTTTTCAAAACGTTATTTCAAAACAAGCATTAAACGTTAACGTTTACATCAAAACCCTAATTATATGTAATGTATACATATAAAATGAATGTACAAGCCTCTAAAGCATGTGTACAAGTATCAATACATAACATTTGAATATCTTTTCCCTCCTGAATCAAGTTACAACTTTCTAAAGCACAATGTACAAGCTAATCATGCCTAAAAACCTAATTAGGTCATTTAAGCTCCTAAATCATGTTTAAACTTTACCACCACTTTAGCACAAGGTATAAACACTTAATGCATGACTTCTAAACCCTAAACTTAAACCCTAATACATCCTAAAACCCTAATATAAAACCCTAAACCCTAAACAAAACCCTAAAACCCTAATTTCACTTTAAACCTAAAACTAAACCCTAAACCTTAAAACTAAGCCTTAAACCTTAATCCTAAACCCTAAACCTTAATCCTAACACTAATCCTAAACCCTAAACTATCTTAAACCCTAACCCTAACTCAAATTAAAACCAAAAATCCTAACCCGAAACCCTAAACCTACCTAGCACCCTTTTTACTTCATTTTTACCTATTTTTAAACCAACCAAGAACCCTAGCACCTCTATGACATCATCACCACATCACCAAGTAGCTTACAAGCACCTTTATCACCACCCTTAAGCACCAAGAAATCCTTGTCACCTCTTTGTCACCCCTTTCTAGCTAAACCTTTATAAACCCTTCCAACACCCTTCCACCTTACCTAGCTATTTTTCTAGCTCACCCTACTCACCATCTAGCCTTCATTAGTCACTATCTACAGCTCTTGACCCTTATCATCAAGAAAACTTAGGCACCAAGTTGTGTTTTCGCCCCTATATATAGCCTAAAAAGAATCACCAAGCCAACCATGTCAAACCAACCACAAATTTCATCATATATAACAATGGCGAGTCTTAACACAGACAAGGAAGGGAACAAGTGAAGTTCCTAAGCTCAAATAGAAGCCAAAAAATCAAGGAAAAATGATCCCTTGACTCGTACTGAGCAACGAAACCGAAAACCCCATTTCGACCCATTTTAGCTCAAGTAAGCTCAAAATCTTGTTCAATAAGCTTATAATCTGTATTAGAATGTTCATAATACTCTTAAGATCATATATGAACTCTTGTTAAAGCCTTGAATCCTCAAACCCATGTATTTTTGGTAAAAACCCTAAAAATGACCCGTTTTGATTTTCTAGCTAACAAATCCTTTTTCTAAACTTTTGTTACATTAGAACATCTTATTTTACCTTATTCTAATAATCTATAACCTGAAAATATCATTTGGAACCTTAAAATATGCTTGCATGGCTTTTTGGACTTATTTTGTAAATTATTTCCATGCAAGGGGTATATATCGTAACTTTCTAAAATGTATAACTAAAGGGGCTAAAAATGTCATTATTCTAAATTTATAACTATAAGGACCTATCATGCCAATTTTTAAAGTCAAAGGTTTAAATTATATATACTTTATATATAAAGGACTAAACTTGTAAAAGTTTATAAACCAAGGGTATATATTGCCATTTTTGCAAACTTGAAAATATAAAATATAATATTTTTATAAAAATATATATTAATATTATAAAACTCGATTTTATTAAAACCCAACACATTAATCATTTATTAAAATTCATCGATCAGGACGCATTATAAAACAATTACGTTATATATTTAACGTAATTTATCATCGACTAACTTTTTGAAGAAACTAAACTCTTAATCGTATCACATTACTAGCGAGCTTCATGTGAGAGGTTTCATTATGGGTATAACATTTGACGAGTTTGCTGATTATGATTTAAAGTGTCTTGCTCCTCAAACGTTTACTACATGACCTCTGAATTATGATGGCCCGAACAGTGATACAATATTTCCATAAATTAATAAATCAAAGTAATACGTTAAACTTTATAAGTTTTGAAACATCACACTAAGACTTGACATATTACCCCAGGTTGCATGACGAAGCCGTTACTTTCACTTTATATAATTTTGCCATCAAACAGATTTCCTTGTACTATTAAGGTGAGTTCATAGCCTCGCATTTTAAATCTTCTAATGTTTTCATAAACCCGCGAGGGAGATACATGCTATAAACCATGAATACGAGTATTTTTCCAACTGTATGCTATCTTGATATATTATTTCCTAAGTCCTTACTTTTGCCATTTAGACCCCACTATCATGAATCGTTAATTACTTTTCGGAGTAAGCGTGAATGCTGTGAATAGATCTATTTGGGACTGAGCTTCCTCGTTGGTGTACCTATACTTTCTGGTAACCAAACGCATTTCATTTGAAACACTATGCGGGTGTTTGGCAAAGGCACCTGTTGGGGTAATTTATTGTGATTATTGATTATCTCAAAGTCTCGGTGCATGAGCTTCGGGCAATAATACTGTTTTCTATAATATTTGTACTCATTGCAATTATTACACTTATGGGTGTATAACAACGTAACCCACTATTGAACTTGTATTCAAACGGTTTACCATAAACTTATGAATTTCACTCAACCATTGTGTTGACCATTTTAGCATGTTTATCTCAGGTATTTGAGCAACTTATGGCACGGAGTGGCACGTACTTAAAGATGGCTAAACTGTTATCATTCAAACTTTATGTTTTCATGTAGATTTTGGGACCTCTGTTTATAAAAACTCTGATGAAATAATGAATGATAACTTATCTTTTAAAAATGTCTCTTTTGAGTCATTTTCCATGATTATGACTGTTGTACTATGAAATAATACCCTAGATTAGCTTCTGGTGCTATATGTCAAAAATGGGGGTGTTATAACAAACAACTCAGAAATCACCTATTCAATCCGGAGTCTTTTGACCTATATCCGTAATGAATGGTGATCAAACGAAGATTAAAGGATCCAAGTCCAAGAACATCAAGCTCATATTATTCATATCAAAAGTTCACTCAAATAGTTAAGTTTGATCTACTATATCCAAATAGTTCCTAACCAAACATGTTAACCTACTCAACAATCATAATAGAAACACATTTAACAAGTAGAATAGATCTAAAATTCATATTATAAAAAGATGGAAAGATGTTTCTTTACCAAATTTCAACAGCAAAAGATCCAATATAACAATATCTTCTTAGAACAAAGATACAACTGATGTCTAGCACCTCCAACTTCTGAAATTATGAAACTTTGCTTGCTCTTCTATCCCAGAAAAGATGAAGATAAAGGTTTTACCCTTTAAATCTTCCTAAGAACTTACTCCAACTCTTAGAGAATGATTGAATGTATTTTATGAACTGGTTGATATTGTTATGAGTCCTCTTTCTCCTCTAAATTGAGCTCTATTTACAGTGATGATTGGGCAACTTAAAAGTTGCATCATTGATGGCATTTTAGTAACTGACACAGAAAGTGAGCCACATTTAGATAAAAGTACGCCGCACATCCCTAATAAATGACTTGCATTAAACACGCTGACAAGTGCGCCGCACTTGATAATAAAACCGGCGCACTTGTGCCTTTAATATCAATAGTCCCTTTCTAAATCCTTCTTTTGACGATTATTAGTTGTAAATAACCAAATTTCTTGCACGTTAAGTCCTTCCTTCCACTTTTAGTCCTAAAACAATATTTACATAACAAACGACTAATTCTTGCAATATTTATTGCGTTAGCACATATATTTCTCGCATTTCTAAGGGATATTTTATGTATATTTGGAGCTTTATCAAATCCACATCAGTCTTATAATTTTATGAAAACTTCATTGCTAGAGAATATTAGGAAAGGATTAGCATAGATAGGGACTTACATTTATCTAGGAGCTCAATCACTTCCATTAGATTCCTGATTCTTAGAGTATTGCATGAAATGATCACTTACAAATTATGTTAGAGGACGACTGGATATGAGAAGATTCAGAGGAATGATTTGTGGTTGTTAAGTATGTTTGAGGATAGACATCAGAATGGGTATGCAAATGTGGCATGGGTGATTGCAAAATGGATGAAAAGAAAGGGAGCTGGAAGTCAGAAGGATAATCAGATTTGCTGTGGTCTGTTCATTTCGAAGATTTCTAGGAAAAGCAAAGTTTTAACTAAAGAGACAATACGTAGCAGCCTGAGTACTCTGGTTTACTACAGAGATTTAGACAGGACTACCCTGAGAGAGTTGATCAACTCTGAGGATAGATTGATTCCTGAGATTCTGATTGATGATGTCCCGAGAGTTGCCGCCCAGAGAGCTCCGAGAGTTCAGCGAGCTTCGATGCAGGATTTATATGAGCGTATGGGTAGCATGGAGATCAGACAGGAGGCAATAGAGAGGATGGAGTACAGACATGCATATCACTGGGATAGGTACCATGGTGTCTTTGAGCACATGGCAGGAGTTTATAGTGTTCTGTTGCAGGGTGCTTATAACCCACCTGGTTATGCTTAGCCCCAGTACGACCAGTACTACCAGCAGTACTATCCGCAACAGCCAGCACAGCAGCAGCATGATGATGAGGAGGATGTGTACATATCCTTTATTATTCTTATAGTGTCCGAATGCACACAGAGTTGGATATGTGATTGTGTGTGTTAGGACATGCGTGTTTCAAAAATAATATTATTATATTATTATTATGATATGTAAATGCCTCTGTTGGCATTAAAAACAATATTCTAAAACTTATTAATCAATTAGAATAATTATTATTATGCATCTGTTTTGGAATATGTGTATTTGAAACAGGAAAAAGAGATGGAAAAAATGAATGCAAGCAAGAGTTTTGGAGGATACGCAATACCAAAAAGTATATTTCACTTTCCCTATTTATCTTTTCTCTATAATCTTTCGCATAAGGGACAATGCCCATATTAAGTATGGGGGAAGATAACCTAGAAAAGTTGATAAGTGTTAAATTGTATACATAAAATACCCAGGATTTTGCCAATAAAAGCAAAAAAATATGCCAAAAGATGGAAATAGGTGTGCTTTTGTGTCTCAATGTGCAGGAAAGGATATTAAAGTCAAAAAGAGCAAAAACGAGCAAAAACCGACAAGAAATGAAGAGACAAGTACATGAGGAAAGATATGAAAGCCGGATCAAGACCGTTGTCGAGAAAAGTCAAGAAAGTAAAGAAAAGGACAAAGGAAAAATGACCATTATACCCTTTAAAGAGGATGCAAAAAGTCTAAAATACCCTTTTTGGGCCCTTCTATACTATTTGGATCACAAAAGCCCAACAAAAGCCCAACAATGAGCCCAAACTCAAAGCCCATTTCTTGTTTTTAAAACTACAAGGGCCAGAAATGTAAATTCTCAAACTTACTTATACACTACATGGGTCAAAAAGAAACAGAGGGACTTGTATTGCAAATACCACAAACTTTCAAACCAAACGCGGGTTTAACTTTTCTCCTAACCGCTTTATAACGGTTTTTCCCGCCAAAACACCCAACAAGCCCAACTTCCCCAAATCCTTCTCCCGTCTTTCCCAACTACAAACCCACCTCGTATTTACAATCTCCACGTCATTTCTATGACGTGGCAGCTTCCTATTGGTCTGAACACCTCATCCATTACAATCAACGGCTAAAAATCAAGTTTAAAGTGATCAAGGGCTAGGAACGATTGAAGTTCTCATCCTCTCTTCACCCTCATCTATAAATAGGAGATTGTTATTCAGTTTAGACAGTTTTTTAGAGTTAATTAGTTAAGTTTTCTTTGTAATTTTCTCTTCTTAGCTTACGTGTACTGTTCACCTTTTCCAATTGAGTTTTTAAACTTTCAAAGTTAGTTGTACCTTCTGTTTTCTTATCTTGTACTATTTTTCCTAAATCAATAAAACTAATTGAGTTGTTTTCGTTTTCAAGTTTACATGTTATAAGCTGTTTTTAGCTAATAAGCTTGTAATAAGCTCAATATAGCTTATTTTGCTTCCTTCAGTTCAAAAGTAGTTCAAACTTTGTTAAAAACTTTCTAAAAACTAAATTTGTCTATTTTAGTTCAATAATGTTCATTTGAATTCAATTTGATTGATATTGGAAGCTTTTGGAGTTGATAAGCTCATTTCAGCTTATTGAGCTTAAGCTCAGGTTTTAGAGGCAAGGTGCCATATAGGTTTGAAGTTTAAAGCCACTCACTCAACAAGAGTGGCTAGAGTTCAGAGACTACAATTCAAAGGTTAAGCTTCATGTTTTTTAATTTTAGCATACATTTAGCTTAATTCATTAGCTTATTGCATTGTCTTTTTGTGTGCTTAAACCTGTTCAAATTTGTTTAGTTAGTTTAGGTATTCAAATATTTTAAGCTGTTATAGCTAGAATTCATTGAAATTTCATATTTTAGATTCTGTCCTTTAGAAAGGTTAAGCTAGCTGAGTAACTAGCTTATTTCTTTTAATAAGCTGTAGATTTTAGAGTTTAAATAGCTTAATTAGTTGAGTTAAAGTTAGAGTAGATAAAAGGTTTTAGCAGATTTAGTTTTAAAAATAGATTTTAAGTGAAATTAAGTTGGGACAGTTTAGTTAAGTAGTGTTTGGGATAGGGTGATTTTGACCTTTAAAGTCAACAGGATTTTGTCAAAACATTTTACATAGTTTAGATTTTCAAAGTGTTCAAGTTTTAAATAGGTTTTAAAAGTTAGTTTGTAGATTTTCAAAGTTTAGAGCTTAAGAAGCTTTTGTCAGCACCAGGACAGTTTAAAATTCAAGTAATTTTGTAGATTAGTGTCTCACAGCATTTTTAGAGTTCAATTATGGTTAATGAAGGCCTAGAAACATATAGCTAGTTAGTTTAAGAGTTTTAAATTAGAAGTTTTGGCCTGCATTTGAGCTTGTGTCAAATACATCAGCATAAGTAGTAGTAACTCAGTTACTACTGCTTGATGCTCTTAATTTTCTAGCTACTTTTTAGTACTTGTAATTAGGTGATAAGCACTTAGCTGTAGGAACCTTAATAGTACTCCATTAGCTCAACATAAGTCATCTTTTAAGTTTCCTTTTTAAGCTTTTAGTCTAGCTTAATTGTTCTTGCAAAAGTGGTATAGCAGTAGCTGAGATTACTAGCTTATTTCTTTTGATTTCTATTTTCTAGTTATCATTTCCAAAATCCTTTTATCTAGGTTCCTTTTATAATCATAGAATAGCTTATTTCCAAAATTTCAATCTCTAGGATTTAGTTTTAAGCTAGTTAGCTTATTAGGATTTGCTTAATATCAGTGAATAAGCCTGAACTTTCACTTTTTAATAGCAAATTTCTTGTTATTATTGTTTACTTGTAGCTTAATTCTTTTTAGAAACCCCTAGTACACATTATAAGCTTTTTATAGCTTCTTTTGGTTTTTACTTTTATTGAGTAATAAGCTAGAAATAAGCAAAAGTTTGAAAAAGTTTTGAATTTTCAAAGAAAAACCTTAGGTTTCTGTAATTTAGTTTAGAAGATAATTTTCTAGTTATTAATAGTTAAAAGATTCAAAGTGCTTTTATTAAAGTTGTAGTGTATAAGCTCAGGTTTAACTTTGAAGTTTTAAGTTTTTGCTGATTTTAACTTTTTAAATAAGCCAAAAATAAGCTAAGTCGTAGGGTCTGTTTGGTACTTTTTCAATAGTTAAAGGTTGTCTGTTTTAACTATAGTGTAAATTTCTTTTAATTACCCCGCCTACCCTTTACTTTCATTTGTTGCATTTTCTACCCTGTTTGTTGGGACATACAAGACAGAATGTCAAAGTACTGCTAAGTACAAGGTCAAAGTACTGCTAAGTTGAAGATCGAAGTACTGCCTGCTTAGTATGGAAAAGTCAAAGTACTGCCGTGGATAAAGGAATTTTAAAGGATTATTTAAACGGTTATGTTAGTAATTATCTTGTAACAGTTATTTTAGTGATTAGTATTGATTAGTGTTTATGTCATACAAGGACTGTACACCTACTAGAGTTATCCTTATGTTTATAAAAGGATTTCTAGGAAGGCATTAGAAAACGGACGAACACGAACAACAGAAAAAGCATTAGTTAGAGATTAGTATTGTATTAGGGATCTGCAAACTTAGGCAGATTCAAAGTGTGGTAATACAAATCGTTGATTAATATTGTTGTGTTCTTCTTAGATACTGCCAACTAGATTCCGCATAGTTGACTAGTATATCAGTGTTTCTTTGGAATATCGATAAACACTGTTCTTTAGGATTATAAAATGAGGTTTTTATATTTTTAATATTAGTTTATATTAAAATTAGGTTTTAGGTTTTAATTTGCAAACTTAGGGTTCTAATTGCTTAGTAAAAAATTGGGCATTTTCATACCAATTAAATTTCATGCCAAATTTTTAGTAGTTAAAAAATCATTTTTCTTTATTTTTTTTCCAATTAAATTTGTTATTTTCTAAAAATTAAAATAGGTTTAAGTAATTTCTTTTTCTTAAGAAAATTCATAGAAGTAGAATAATTGTTGGAAAAAATTTAATTTTTTTTGTAATAATTTCTTTTTATTCTAGTATTTTAGAAATAAAAATAGAATTTTCAGTGTTAAATTTTTAGGAAAACTGTATTTTTAGTTAATTCATTTTTCTTTAAAATAATTCATTGAAAATTCAAAAATTGTTTTAAAAAATTTATAAATTCTTTTTCTAAAATTTTCTTTTTTAAATTTGTGATTTATTAGGTATAAATTTGTTAAAACGAAATGCTTTAGATTTTAAATTCTAGTTTTAGCTCACGTTTTTAATTCACGTTTGTTAATTTTTCGTATTAGTTAAATGTTTTTAATTCTATAAATGTTTTTTCTTAGTTTAATTGTGCTATTATATTAGTAGTGTAATTCAAAATTCAAAATCCATTTATTCATTCTTGACTCGAATCCGAATTATTCCCGAATCTCAATTCACGACTTCGTTGGGATACGACCCGAGAAGAAATACTTCCCGGTTAAAATATATAACGTATTGTGTGTTCTTAAGTGAGATTCTTTTATTTCTCTGTTGAGAAGTTAATTGGAAGACTTTCACGGATTGTATATATACATATATAAATTTGACTAGTGCTTACACACGTGACCAAATTTTGGCGCCGCCCTTGCCGGGGAAAGACGCCGTGAACGATTTTTTGAGGATATTCGTTGAAGTAGAGTTTTGAAGACCCTTCCTTTTTGGAAGTTACTTTGCTATTTTTGTATATTATAGTATAAATATACAAATCGTTCATTAGTCGAGTTCCTATCAGAATTAGTTAAAATACTAGCTATCCATCTTAAACCATTCCAATAACATAAAATTATCGTGAGTTACTTGCGAGGGTACGTCGGACTTCGAGTTTAACAAACTCATAAGGTGAGTATAAGGAATTAGGTTGATAGCTACTTGCTAAGAAGACATTGCGGTTGCTAAGCTTTTCGCATCACTTGTGCGTTAATCTTAGAGGAACTTATGTGAAGCTTGTAATTAACGGTTACCAGAAAAAATTATTTTTCTTTTAGTTTTCCTTCTATTAAATTACTTAAAAATTGTAAATTGTCCCCAAAGATAATCTTCTTAATTCTCTAATTCTTTTTTTCTTATTTTCCATTACTAGTGGCATTGCGGCACTCGTTCTTCCTTGGAATATCACTATCCTGAGAAGTCGTAATCGTCGAACATTTCTCGAACTGACACAACAAGAGGCAATTCTTCTTATTCCGGATCCGTTTCCAATAGCCGATGACCGACCTATGGCCGAGCAACTTCAAGCTCCCATCGGGGGGTTTGAAAGTGCTATAGTTGTACCACTCATCAATGCTCAAAATTTTAAACTAAAATCCTCTTCATTATTCTTGTTCAAAATCGAATTTTTTCGAGGATGGGAATGATGAGGAGCCTCATGCTCATATTCGTCATTTTGAGAGGCATAACTAATAATCGCAAAAGGTACACGTGTGTACCTAACACCACCTTCAATACTTCTTCTCTTTCCTTTTTCATACTTGATGGGGTTGCCAAAAGTTGGCTCGACAAAGAAAACCCCGAACTCTATTCTACTGGGATGACTTAGTGTCTAAGTTCATCAACTTCTTCTTTCCACCTTCTAAGACTACCAATCTTCGAATGAAATAACGAATTTTCGACAAAATTGCTCAAGAATATTTCTTACGAAGCTTGGACACGTTTCAAGGAACTTCTAAAAGATGTGTCCTCATCACGGGCTTGCGCTCACGCACCAATTAGTCACTTTTTTATAATTCGTTGAGCTATATATGATCAAGATTTCTTAATTCCGCTGCAGGTGGCAATTTTCTCTATCAATGTCCAACGAAGGACTACAAAATCATAGAGAAATTAAAGCCAAAGTTAGATGTACAGGAAACGCCGTGATGCGCGGTGAGTCCGAATGCTCCTTCCATCTTCTTCTACTTTTCATCTATTCCTAACTTTCGAATTACCAACAACAATGGCAGCGGCATTAGAGGATAAGATGACTTTGACTTTTAGGAATGAAATGAAAGAGATGAAAAATATGATGAAAGCTCTTGTGCCTACTCCCACTCGATTAAAGCGGTGGAGAAGGTGTACTAATTGTGGTAGTAATCATAGTCTTTAATGTGTGCCCAATGATCTAGGGGGAGGTTATGAGTACCGGGTTATCATTGATATTTTTCTCAACAATTTCAACAAAAACCGATTCGTACTGTATCTTTGTTCAAAATGGAAATTCCGGATACCGTCCTCCCAACTTAGCAAACCAAATAAGACCACCGGGCTTTAATCAACAAAATAACAATAGGAATGTGAATGCAAATCAAGGTTACAATAGGAATGGGAATAATGGGAACCAAGTTAACCATGGAAGCTACTCGGGTTTAACTCAAAAGCTCAGCTTATCAAGCCCCGAGTAAACAAGTTACGGTGAACTTATGCTAGATTTGAGGCTTACACATAAGCAAATGATTGTATATATGAATATTTGCAAAGAATTTGACATGATTTCAAAAGGGAACAACAAGATTTTCTAAAATGAGGCAAAGGAATTTAACAATATGTTGCTTAACATGTTTCAAAAGCAAAATGGGAAATACAATGCATCGGGTTCGGGGAACTTTACCAAGGTTATTAATATTCCTAATCTAGAGAAATGATGTTCAGGCTATCACCACTAGGATTGTGGGGCACTATGTTGGACCATTACCTCTATGCCTCCTCCTTTATGTCATCCAGACAATGAGGATGGTGTAAGGAAACTGAGTGGTGACAATAGGACCACTGCTTTCTGAAAGTGCTAACCCACAAGTTCATCAAAGTTACGCAATGAGTCAACCGCCGTTGGTAATTCAAATCAAGGAAACAGGTCAAAATAAGGAAAAAGAACCATTGTTGTGCCTTGTGTTGTTAATGAACCTTTCATAGAATAAGACAATTTGTCCTTACCCTTCAGAGTTGAAAAGGACAAGGAATGTGTAAGAGATGATATTTAGCTTACAAAGATCAGAGAAATCTTTCGTGTTCTTCACTTTGAGCTTAGCTTTGCCGAGGCTCTGGTCCACATGCCCAAAATTTGCCTTATGATTACAAAAAAGTTTGTTAATTAATAGGGACAAATTATTGAAGATAACAAGGACACCAATGAATGATCATTTCGCTCCGCGGTCATTCTCAAAAAGCTTCCCGAAAAGCTTGGTGACCCAGGACGATTTCTCATTCCTTGTGATTTTGGGGTGTTGAAATCACTTGGCACTAGCGTGATCTAGGGTGCAAGTATCAATCTCTGCCCTTTGTCTATTGGAAAAAAACTTGGATCTCCCGACCTTACAAGTACTAGGAATGGTTATAGGAAATTAGCCGATTACTACGAAACAATTTCTAAACCCCTCGGGATAGCTAAAAATGTGTTCGTTAAGGTCGGAAAATTCTACTTCCCGGTCGATTTTGTGTTTTAGGATTTTTGTTGCGGACCCCGTGTTCTTTGAATTCTAAGAAGGCCAATTTTCTTAGAACAACTCATGCCTTGATTGATGTTTATGAGGGGGGGGGATCATCTTAAGACATGATGATCAATCTTTGATACTAAAGTGTGGTGATACTCCCACAATTTCTTATGATAATTTTGAATCCGTGAAATGAATTGACCTTATTGATGCAACTTGTGCGGGAATATTGACTCCAATATGTCTTAGACTTTACAGAGAGTGAGTGATTCCACTTTCTTTCATTTGGATCCTCCTTCTTTTTCTCCTTTTAAAGGAAGTGGAGATGAATTTTTGAGGAATGGAAATAGAAGAGTTTTTAAAACATGATGAATCTTTAAACATGGATTTAAATGATGAATTTAATGATGAGGAGGGTGATGTAACTTACTTGGAAAAATTGCTTGAAGTTTTAAATGATGATCCTTTTTCACCAACCACTCCTCTTGAGTTCAAAAAGGAAGTAAAATTTGAATCGCGTACAAAACATCAACATAGAGGAACACCCGACCTGATCAAAAGTTGCTTCTCATCTTGAATAGCTTTTCTGAAACGGATAATAAAACTACCCGTCTTAATTTCAAAAGATTTAAAGATGCATGAGAAGGTAAAAACTATTGAGGTTCTTATGGCTCACATAAAAAGTGCTCTAGCTTGGAAAATCTCCGAAATTAAGGAATTTGATCTAAGTTTGTGTACACACAAAATTTTAATGGAGGATGATTAAAACCGGTGGTTCATATGCATAAAGGGTCAACCCTAAAAATACATGAGGTCTTTAAAAAAGAGTCAATCAAGCTTCTTTGATGCCGGCTTTGATTTACCCCATATCGGATAAGCCCTGGGTTAGCCCGGTTCATTGCGTTCCTAAAAAAAAGGGCGGGATGACCGTTAGCGTGATGAACGATGACAATGAACCTCATTTCCAAACCCGACTTGTGACGGTTGGAGAGGTTTGCATTGAATTATAGGCACTGAATGATGCACTTGAAGGCCATTTTCCCTTACCCTTTTATGGACCAAATGCTTGAAAGGTTAGCGGGGAATGAGTTCTATTGCTTCTTAGATGGATTTTCCGGGTACTTTCAAATCCCGATTGACCCACAAGACCAAGAAAAGACCACCTTTACTTGCCCCTATGGGACCTTTGCCTACAAAAGAATGCCTTTTGGCCTTTGTAATGCACCGGGGACTTTTCAAAGGTGCATGACGGCCATATTCCATGACATGATAGAGAAAACCAGAGGTGTTTATGGATGACCGTTTCGGTTTCTGGGATATTTTTCAAAGTGCCTTGATAATATTGTAATTGCTTAATCGATGTGGACAGAACAAATATTGTGCTTAATTGGGAAAAAATGCCCATTTCATGGTAAAAGAAGGAATAGTTTTGGGACATAAAATTTCTAAAAGCGGTTTAGAAGTTGATAGGGCAAAAGTAGAAGTGATAGCTAAATTACCTTACCCGACCACGGTAAAAGGAGTCCGAAGTTTTTTAGGTCATGCGGGTTTTTATCGAAGGTTCATACAAGACTTTTCAAAAATTGCAAGACCCATGACTCATCTTTTGGAAAAAGAAACTCCTTTTGTCTTTTCGGATGAGTGTAAACAAGCTTTTAATGATCTTAGAAAGAAGTTGATTGAATCACAATAATTGTTGGCCTAATGTTGGATTACTATTTTGAAATCATGTGTGATGCTAGTGACTTTGCTCTTGGAGCTGTTTTAGGTCAAAGAAAGGATAAACACTTTCATCCTATTCACTATGCGAGTAAGACTATGACCGGGGCTCAACTTCATTACACTACAACCCGTATAGAAATGCTAGCTGTAGTATTGCCTTAGAGAAAGTTTCGACCCATATAGTCTATATTAAAGACCTTAGTTATACGGATCATTCGGCTTATTAAGTACCTAAATGGATAAGCAAGATGCGAGTCAAGGTTACTTAGGTGGAATCTTTTACTCAAGAGTTCAATCTTGAAATAAGGACAAAAAAGGACGTGAGCTGACGAATTGTAGATGCGATCACTTTCTTGGACTAGAGAAATACACTCACAGACTGAACTTGAAGAAAAAGATAACGAATCTTTTCCTTTGATTCATAGGGGAAAGTTGAAGATGGTCAAGAGATTATTGTGAATGTTAATGTCTTTGCTTAATGAGAATGAAAATGTTGTTGAAAATATGTGTTAACAATTTGAATATGCTTAGTGATAAGCTCCACGCCATGGTTCGCCGACTTAGCGAACTACCATGCGGGTAATTTTGTTAAAAAAGGAATGAGTTTTCAACAAAAGAAAAAGTTTTTCAAAGATGCTAAACATTACTATTGGGATGACCCATACTTGTTCAAAATTTGTGCGGACTAAGTCATTAGACGATGTGTTTTTGGCAAAGAGGCTAATGAGATTCTCATGGCTTGTCACAATGGACCTACGGGAGGCCATCATAGTACCAATTACACCGCTTCGTAAAGTCTTTGACTCCGGATTCTTTTGGCCCACCATCTATAAAGATGCTTTCAACTTGGTTAAACATTGTGATGCTTGTCAAAGACAGGCAAATCTATCAAAAGAGATAATGCCTCATAGATGCATACAAGTTTGTGAGTTCTTTGATTTGTGGGAAATTGATTTTTTGGGTCCATTTTATCAAAGTAGGGGAAATAGTACATCTTAGTTACAGTGTATTATTTGTCCAAATGTGGTGGTAGCTAAAGGCTTTTACTACTAATGATGCTCGATGTTGTTTGTAGTTCTTGAAAACGTCTTTTTGTAGATTTGGAACCCTAGTTCTGATTTCCTGAGAATGATTGCTTTGCAATCTATAATAAAGTGATAGAGGCACACATTTTTGTAATGACCAATTTGCAAAGGTCATGGCAAAGTATGGTGTGACCCATCGTCTTTCGACTCCTTACCACCCTCAAACGAGTGGTCAAGTTGAGGTTTCAAATAGGGGAATTAAAAGGATTTTAGAAAGAACCATAGGTGAGAATAGAGCTTCTTGGAGTGATAAGCTTGACGATGCTCTATGGGCTTTCCGAACCGCCTACAAAACACCTATCGGATGTACTCCTTATAGGTTGGTTTACAGAAAAGCTTGCCATCTCCCTATTGAGTTGGAACATAAAGCTTTTTGGGCCCTTAAGCAAACTAATTTAGACCTTAATCTTGCGGGTAAAAATAGAAAGTCACAAATCAATGAGCTTAACGAATTAAGGGATGAAGCTTATGAGAATTCTTTGCTTTATAAGGAGAAAACAAAAAGGTTACATGATTCAAAGATTAAAAACCGAGTTTTTAATGTTGGGGATCAAGTGCTTCTTTTTAACTCAAGGCTAAATATTTAAATCCCGATGGTCGGGACCATTTACGATTGCTAATGTTTACCCATATGGAACAATTGAACTTTCTCAAAAGATGGTCAATTTTTAAGTTCATGGTCATAGTGGTTGATGAATGTGAAAACACTATTTTGGAGAGATGTACCTAATGTGATTATCCCGGATGTTAAGACCGACCCACCATGATAACCTAGTTTGGGGAAAATGAGTCAAGCTAGGGGACTCTTTAATAAACAAGCGCTTCGTGGGAGGCACCCATGCTTATCCTTTTTATCTTCTTTCTATTTTTTTTTGTTCCAAGGACAAATCAAATTCGGGGTCGTGATATAGCTTGTAATCGGTTATAACAAAATTAAGCCCGTTTAGTAGTTGTTTTATGAGCTAACAATGAAAATGATGCGAGGACTAGGAGGCTTGTTTCTCTTTCGTTCTTGTTAGTTGTTTGTGCTTGTTTGTCTAGGTTTTCCGGATTTTGGAAGATTCATGGTTAAGATTGTGGAAGAACAATAGCAATGCTCACAATTTCCATTGATGGTATCCAATCTTATCTTCATAGAAGTGGAATCTCATATCCTTGTCTTTATCGGAACTAACTTCTTTTCTTTTGGCTTGACCTTAGAATTTTTGTTTTAGATTCCTTTTGACCCTTATTTTTCAAAACATTGAGGATTTAAATGTTTCGTTTTAGTTTGGGGAAGGATACTACTTCATTTTGACTTGCACCTTCACGCAACTTTGTTAGTTTAAGTTTTTATTATATCTTTTTTTTTATTTTTTATTTTGAACTTTTTGAATCATTACCCTTTTTGAGAAAAATAGGAGGAAATTTTTAATTTTTTGTTACAGTAGAAAGCTTTAGTTTGGGGAAAAACACACCACTTTTTGTAATCGTTCGGTGAGAAATAGGAGTTAATTTGGACTTGGGACCGGGTGAATGAAAATGCCTAGCTAGTTCTTTTAACCTACCTTTTGTGGGGCTAAGCTTGCACAATTCCTATTGCGTTGGATTTTAAAATGTAAGAACAGAATGCTGTAGCTAAATATAAGTGTATTTGCTTAAAGCATGGTTTATTTTAAGAAAACCTAAAGCTTATTGTCATGAATGTTTGTGTTCTTTTTACTCCCACAAGCTTTAAGCACACCTAATCATACGTGTCTTTGAAATTGAACTAAGTCATCCAATGTCTTTAGAAAAGTCTTACATTTTGGAATTAATTCATCTATTATGTAAGTAAGATTTTTGGTCTTCATATTTATAAGTTGATTTTTCTTAAAGTTGGAAATTTTTCCATTCTTCATAAAATATAATAATTAAAAAAAGAATGCCAATTGAAGCATTTCTAATGCAAAAGCATTATTTTTCGTGCCAATGAGCATTCGCAAAAATAGAATAATAAAGTTATATATAGTTTTAATCGATTGGCGGGTATCCATGTTGAGAGTGAGACATCGGATGGGTCGGTCGCAACTTAAGGATTAAGAATATGTACGTAGAAATTCTGGTTCGTAGGCATTCATCACTAGGGAGCGCGGCCTAGGTGGTGATTGCAACTAAGGGACTTTGGATTCTAGGCTTTGTAGGAAGAAGGTGTTGTTCGCGATATCCCACAAACGTTAGTCGCGGATGTGGGGGTTTCGAAACTAAGGAACACCGGTTGTGATGTGTATCCTATTTGGGAGAAAGGCCTAAGTAGGGGTTCGAACTAAGAACAACATTCCTATTGAAAAAATAATAATTTATATGGAAATTAAAAGAATGGTTAAAATTTCATTTTCTAAAAATCACAGTTTTAGTTTTGTTTTTACCAACTTTCTTTTAGCTTTGAGTCGTGGTTTATCTATGTTATAAACATTTAGCTCACAGGCATTAGTGTAGTAAAAGCTTAGATGGATTTCAACTATAAAGATAAATTGATCTATGGTTGAGTTGAAAAGAGTGCACACATCTTAATCATTAATTTATTCTTGGGAGTGAAAAGTTCACAAGTTGTAAGTATAAGAGCTTAACCATTTGGACTTATATTGACAATGATCTTGTTTAATAGCTTTGTTTAGGTTAGTGTGAAAAGTCAGGGATGACGAATTTTCCTTTCTTGTGCTCTATTAATCGGGAGGTGTAGCCTATTTCAATGAGCCTAAAGTTGCAAAATTGAAATGATTGCCTTGTAATTTGTTTCCATGAGTTAAATTGTTTGAGGAAAAAAAGCTTAAGATATTAAAAAGGGGATTCATAAAAGGTGAAAACAAGTGTGCTGAGAAATCCAATTTTGTAAATTGATAAACAAAATAAGTTTTGATATAATAATAACTGGATTATTTAAGTGACACATTTAGTCTAGTTAACTAAATATAAGTCTTAAGTTAATCAAGTTAGTTCGTAAAAACGTTTTCTGACGAGAAATCATTTTTATAAATTAAAGTCCCATCTTCAAAGTCAAATCATTTCCAACACTTATAAATTATTCTCAACTATCCGAGTAGTCATCTTTATTATCATTGATAAAACTAAAGTTATTTTCAAAATTGTTAAAGTCTATTTTCTTTCTGATTATTCGAACACTACTCTAATCCCTGTGGACGACTTGGTCTTACCTAAAAAGATTATACTACATACGTGGGTTATACTTTTACCCGTGTGTTTCCATATAATTGTCTAGTATTTTTAGTCTTATAAATTTAAAGCTTTTGAAACACATCAAAGTTTTTGAATGGAAGCCCGATTACAAATTAAGCTATTCTAATCCTGAGTTAGCAACTGGGCAGTGGAAAACTGAGATTCGTTTGACCGACCCCTATGGAAATATCTACATGTAAGCTTTTGTGACAAAACCCACGAAGAGGAAATTATCTAAATATCACAAATTGAGTGACATAATGTCACCAAACCGGTTCGTCGAGTAAGCTTTGGAAGAAAGAATAAGGGAGGAAGAATTTGTGCACTCCCAAAATAATGTTTATCGTACTTTAAATTTTACTTTTTTCGTATGCATATCTAAATAAAATCAATTGTATTAAATCCATTATGGATTATACTTTGATGTACGGGGACTACCCCGAATTAATGAATGAAGATTTTGGTGGACTAGTTTACGTTTCAGTTATTATAATTAATTAAAAAAAAACCAAGTTTGCCGCACTTAGTGGAAGTGCGCCGCACTTTCAGTTATTTCTGGAACAAAAACTTATAAAAGAAGTTTACAACTCATTATAAATACCACACAAAAGAAAAAAAAAACTTAGACACGGCCGGGTTTACAATCAAAATCGAAGGAAAGATTCTAAAAACCAATCCACCAAATTCTTAATCATGCCAAGGGTAGGGGTGGCAATTCAGGCCAGTTTCGGGTTGGCGGGTTCAGGTTGGCATGTTAGCGGGTCAGAAAACCCCGACCCGAACCAGACCCATTTAAATAATCGGGTCAGCTATGTCGACCCTAACCTATTTACACATAACCCGAAACTGACCCATTTAACTCGTATATATACTTGGGTTGACGGGTTAAATAGGTTATACGGGTTGAATAAGTTAAACGGGTTTCGAATTGACCCATTTAACCCGTTTTATGTACAAAAATTGGCACATTACAAAGGTTAAACATGTTAGACAGGTTTGCGGGTCGACCTGTTTAATCCATTTAACACATATAATAAAATATAAATAATTTTAATTTTAGAAAAAAAATCTTAAACGGGTTGGCGGGTCGACCAGCTTAATTTTTTCTCAACTCGAACCTAACCTGTTTAATAAACGGTTCAAATTGGTCGACCCCAACCCAACAAACGGGTTAGATGGGTCAACCCAAACCTGACCCAAAACTATTTAGACTCAACCCAAACCTGTTAATTTTCGTGTCGGTTTCAAGTCGGGTCAGAAATTGCCACCCCTAGCCAAGGGTATGTTTATTTCATTCTTTACTATTTCTTATCATCAAATCTATTATAATTGTGTGTTTAGGGTTTATATGAATTAGGTTTAAAATTATGCCAATAGTATTTGAATAGGACTAGAATTATGCTTTATTATTAAGAATTTAGAGATGCCCTTGAATAAATCAAGGTTTAACTATTTGGAATTAGTGTTTGGATTAAGATAAAATTGTTAAAATTTTGTTTTGTTTAAAACAGAGCAGGAAGTACGTCGGTTTTGGTTTGAAAAACCGCCGTACTTGCTTGATTATTTGAAAAACTGCCGCACTTAGGATTTGTGCGCCGTACATTTTATCACAGAAAGTAACAGAATGTCTGCAAATTGGTCAAAACATAACCAACAATGCTAAATCTTGTCTAACTTAATTATATATCATGTCTTTGGTTGATTTGTGTTGTGTAGACTTCAGGTACATATGATCATGAGGTCGGGTCATCCCGTGCCAAACGCTCTAGAAATATTGAAACCATCAAAGAAGCATTACTCCCAGATGTTCACCATGAATTCTTGGAATGGAGAGGTTGTAGTAGAGAAGCAAAGTCTCGTTATAACTCTAGGTTGGCAACTTTGCTCCCAAAACTCATTTATTCGCCGCAAATTATGGATTGGCGGTTGTTACACACAATTGGTTGTGGAGACGATATTGATCAAATGTTAAAGATTAGTTTGAAGGAAGCTCAATCCGATGAGGAGATATTCTTTTTCGTGGCTTGGGTAAGGGCTTTTAATATTCGTGAACCTATTTATCCAGATCTTTACCGTGAGTTCTATGCTACTTATGAGTTTGATGAAGTATGTGCGGATGATGAGCAATAGTCAAAGAAGATAATCAGTTTTAGACTAGGAGCACGTGCTCATAGTCTAACTTTGTTGGAATTTGCTAAGAGATTAGGATTATATCATGCTGAGGAATTGAATGAAGAAGGTTTTGATGCTTATTTTCAAGGATGTTTAAGAAGTGATGAAAACTTCAATGCTAGAGAATATTGGGAAAGGATTAGCATAGATAGGGACTTACATTTATCTAGGAGCTCAATCACTTCCGTTAGATTCCCAATTCTCAGAGTATTGCATAAAATGATCACTTACGGATTATGTCAGAGGACGACTGGATATGAGAAGATTCAGAGGAATGATTTGTGGTTGTTAAGTATGTTTGAGGATAGACATCAGAATGGGTATGCAAATGTGGCATGGGTGATTGCAAAATGGATGAAAAGAAAGGGAGCTGGAAGTCAGAAGGACAGTCAGATTTGCTGTGGTCAGTTCATTTCGAAGATTGCTAGGAAAAGCAAAGTTTTGACTGAAGAGACAATACGTAGCCTGAGTACTCCGGTTTACTGCAGAGATTTAGACAGGACTACCCTGAGAGAGTTGATCGACTCTGAGGATAGATTGATTCCTGAGATTCCGGTTGATGATGTCCCGAGAGTTGCCGCCCAGAGAGCTCCGAGAGTTCAGCGAGCTTCGATGCAGGATTTATATGAGCGTATGGGTAGCATGGAAATCAGACAGGAGGCGATAGAGAGGATGGAGTACAGACATGCATATCACTGGGATAGGTACCAGGGTGTCTTTGAGCACATGGCAGGAGTTTATAGTGTTCCGTTGCAGGGTGCTTATAACCCACCTGGTTATGCTCAGCCCTAGTACGACTAGTACTACCAGCAGTACTATCCGCAGCAGCCACCATAGCAGCAAAATAATGATGAGGAGGACGAGTAGTGTCGGATGACACGAGTTGGATATGTGATTGTGTGTGTTTGGACACGCGTGTTTCAAAAACAATATTATTATTATTATTATGATATGTAAATGCCTCTGTTGGCATTAAAAACAATATTTTAAAACTTATTAATCAATTAGAATAATTATTATTATGCATCTGTTTTGGAATATGTGTATTTGAAACAGGAAAAAGAGATGGAAAAAACAAATGCAAGCAAGAGTTTTAGAGGATACGCAATACCAAAAAGTATATTTCACTTTCCCTATTTATATTTTCTTTATAATTTTTCGCATTATGGTCAATGCTCATATTAAGTATGGGGGAAGATAACCTAGAAAAGTGAAAACACTTAAAAACCGTAATAACAAATTTAAAATTTTCACGATCATAAGCAATCTGACTCAAGATAGATAACGTTACTTGCATATTATGCCATCAATTAAACGTGAAGTTCGCCCTTAGACTTTAAGATTTCGGGTATCCATCTTTAATACCCAAGATAATTAATGCCTTTAGCCTGTTCGAGTTAGGGTTTGATTGCAGTCATATGTATCTATTCCGTCGTTACGGATGTGTATGTATGGTCTTTATCACTTTTTTTGGAACAGTGGTATCGGTTGAAAATTATGAGTGTGCCGGTGATTTGTAAATTCTAGAACTTGTGCTTGAAATCTTTTCGAGACCGCAGTAAGATCGCGCTTGCGTGATATAAACATTTTTTTGATTAAGAGGTATTATTAAAATAGAAAATATAAATGAATTACTTTGTTGAAATCACTTTTTAATTAAATCATATGAAATTTTATCCGTTCGAAGTATTGCGCAAGTGTTCTTATCATAAATATTCCTTGAGAAAGATTTTATGTTTGGGCCGTAGTGAAATCACTTAAGTCTGAATACATTCTAGTCGCCGTAGATTACGTATCTAAATGGGCCGAAGCTCAAGATTTACCAACCAATGATGTCTGAGTAGTAATCACCTTTCTGAAGAAGCTATTTTGCCGTTTCAGAATGCCCAAAGCCCTAATCAGCTACCGATTTACCCACTTCTGTAACAAAATAATGGAAAAAACCATGAAAAGATATGGAGTTAATCACCGTTTCTCTACATCTTATCATCCTCAAACCAGTGGTCAAGTTGAAAACACGAACAGGGATCTTAAAAGAATCCTTGAAAAACTGTTAAAGACAATCTTGCTATTTGGTCAAGAAAACTTGATGATGCTCTGTGGGCTTTTCGCACTGCCTACAAAACAACTATCGGTACCACACCATACAAACTAATATATGGAAAGGACTGGCATTTACCATTTGAAATTGAACACCGTGCATACTGGCACTGAAGAATTGCAACCCAGATTTAATCGCTGCTGGTGAGAAAAGAATGTTCCAATTGCACGAGTTAGACGAACTTAGATACCAAGCATATGAAAACTCTCATCTATACAAGGAAAGAACCAAAGTCTGGCATGACAGAAAATTACAAATGAGAAAGGAATTCAAGCAAGGAAATAAAGTCCTACTTTTTCACTCAAAGTACAAATTTAAACAACCGAAACTTAGATCTTGATGGTTGGGACCTTATGTAGTGAAACATCAATATCCATCCGGATATGTTGAACTTTATGGAAAAGATGGAAAGATGTTCATAGTCAATGGCCATCGACTCAAACTATTTCATAAAGAAGACAATAACTCAAGGGAGGCAGTTACTCTTTTCTTCCCAAAAGAATGACTCTTGAAGTACGAGTCTAGCTAACGACTCTCTAAAAAATTAAGCGCTTCTCGGGAGGCAACCCGTGCTTCACTTAAATGTGAAGGAGTCCCTCCTCCATTCTTCTACTAATATCTTTTATTTATTTTCTAAAAAAAATCAACAAAAATATTTTCTTTTTGTATGCTCTTGTATGTTTACTTTTATGCAGGTACTTTAGCCTTAAGATATGGGAAATTACGAAGTATGCTTAAGATAGTTCTACTACAGCTATGCATTTCTCTATGCCCCGAGAAGTACTGTTCTCCTTTAATTTTCCATATTATATCTCTATTATCAGTTATCACATTGAGGGCAACGTTCAACTTAAGTGTGAAGGGGATCCAAATAGAAAAAATTAATCACATATCTCTATGTTTGCCCTGTTAAAAACTTTCCAACTGATAATTTATGAAAAAATCTAATTATATGTTTTTAAATTAAAGTAAAAAATGCTCTTAGTAAGGCAAGTCCAACCGGATTGACATTATAGCTAGCACACCACAGTCCACTAAATTGTGAGAATTTTAAGCCTTTAGAATATCCAGGTATCCACTTTTGATATACCCAAGCAAATTAGAGCCTAAGCTTTGTTCCGAGTAAAGGTTTGAATGCAAGTCATATGTTTTATTATTCCGTCGTTATGGATGTGTACATATGGTCTTTGTCACCTTTTCTGGAACATTGGTATTGGTTGATAATTATGTTTGAGAGAGCCGGTAATTTAGAAGCTCTAGAACTTGTACTTAATCATCATTTACTAGACCGAAGCCTATCACATGAAATGTATCCCGCAAGTCCTTATTCTTGCAAGCACTCCTTTTAATGCTATATTACTAAAATATCTGAAAGTTAAATGAAGAAGCTCTGTGCCAAGCCTTAGCAAACCATTTGGTAAAAAAAAGAAAAAAGAGAAGAAGTTATATATGTATGTTATAATAGTTCAAAGAAATAAAGGCTTATGTTCGGCGCATGAAGATTGGATCCTCTCTAGTACTAAAATTCCGCCCTTCGATCAGGTTTATGTGTTAAGTACAAGCCTATGGTAGCTGTCTAGATTATGTCTGTGCAAATTGAGTGTTCTTCACAATAGCATATTTAACCCTATCTGAGTGGCTGAGTGAATTTAAAAATCAAACACTACCCCTGTGTGAGGTGCTATGTTATATGTCTATGCCTGAAAAGCTATCTAATATGCAAACTCTTATAAAAATCCAAATTTTCTCCAAGTCACGACTAATGATTTTATTTTTTCGCTTCCATTGCTTGAGGGCAAACAATAAGCTAAGTGTGGAGGGATTTGATAACGTCCAAATTATACATATTTCTATGGCGTTATTTATGTATATTTGATCATTTCTTGTGAACTTTTGGTACTGAATTAGCTTGAATTGCTTATAGGTTCACTTGAAGACACTACATGCCCAAGCTCAAGAATCTATACATTTTGGGAGGTGAATACAAGAAAAGAAAGATTTCTAGCTAAAGTTCATAAAGTGTGACACACTTTCCTCTAAAGCCAAAACCGCCACACCTTTTTCCAAAGTTTGAAGAATTAAAGTCTAATAAATGCACATGCATTAACTCCTCAAAACCGCCGCACTTATTTGTAAGTGCGCCGCACTTCCAGTAAAAGTCATTAAATACTATCACATTAACTCACCAAGTCCGCCGCACTTATTTGTAAGTGCGCCGCACTTTGCACCCAAATCTTGCCTATAAATTGAGATGAAATTTCTCAACTAAATCATTCCTCTCACAACCATTTCTCACTACCTATCTCATTATACACACACGTACCTTTTCCCTTTCATTAAAACACCAAGAAATACCTTTTCCCTTGAAGAAAAAGATCTAACGATCAAGAACAAATAAGTTTTCTTACCTTGTTATTGAAATAATGGAAATTTATGTAATGAGTACTTTTGTTATGAACTCCTTAGCCATGAGAGGCTAAATCTCTCATGACTACTCGGTGAAGTTACGATAATGAATAAGTGTTTGGTATGATCTTGACCGCTTTAATCCTAAGCTTATGTTGCAACCCTGTTATATCCCATCTTATCTATTTTTGCTTATCAACTTAGATTATATAATCATATCGGTATAGGTCGAAAGACCCGTTATGATCTATGTGGTTTTAAAGATTTGTCTATGGTCTTTAACGTCTGTGCCGAGAAATCCACTTT
>BQNB010037304.1:9701-49532 GCA_026074375.1 Tanacetum coccineum | reverse complement strand
AACATTCTAAAACATTTACTTAAACAACAAGCAAGAAACAACAACATACGACAAGCCCAATCGACAAATCCAAGGACAAACACATGATGAGTGGGGAAGCCAATTAAACACATAACGAAACATCAATAACACATTATGAAGGTAACCCAACAATTAGATCACAAGATTACACACTAACCAAGATTAAGATGATGAAAATCCACAAAGATCTATAAAACGCACACAATAAAGGATTTCAGGCTATGATATTGAAGATAATGCTAGATTAGATGTTATAAAACATTAAATATACAATACCTAGTTTAATAATTGGAACGAGGTCACGAATGGGACAAATCTCAGACACGATTGCGATTTGGGTCGAGAGAGAAAAGGTCAAAGGTGGTTGACTGGTTTATGTTGCGATTTGACCAAGTCACAACACAATGGGGCCTTTTATACTTAGGGTTCAGGTTTCTAATTTTGGCAAGACTAGCCCTTAGACATCTATAGACCTATACTTTTAATGATGAGTGGTTTTCTAAGGTCAATTCAAGATACAAGAATGGCATATATGGTCCTTAAAGATTTATAAGCTAAGAAAATAGTTAGCACATTACACATAAGACCCTACACTTGCACATTAATGATAAACTTGACCTTTAGAGTTAATACTAGATTAACTCCCCCTCAAATTAAAACCCTGTTAGATACAAATCTTTTCTCAATTACGTATTCAATGAAAAACTGATGCTCGTTAATTGTCATAGATTTTTGAAAAATACTCTCCCCCTCAATCAATGACCCGTTTTCTATTTAAAGAGCAGTAGTCGTTGATTGAGTATAAAAAAATGTTTGAAAATTAAATTCCGATTGATTTTCCAACAACGTAAAAAACACCATGAGATACACGAATACTTTCCTAAAGAATCATAGACGAAAAAGTATTCGGATAAAAAAGAAGACTTCTCTTCTTGATCAAGAAATAATGCACTGAAGCATACATTAGATCGAGAGTGCATGGATGTAAAGTAATCCATGCCTGGGAGAGCTTAATCACCCGTTGTTAGGAACAGCCGTCTTTTTGGCAACGATCTTACCTCAATTTAACGGGTGCATCTGAATATCTACAAGCCATTAAGACAGTGTTTTGAAAAAGTTTAACTCCTTTCAGCTTTCATTTAAAGACCCGTGTCGATAATGAATGACATTCTAGACCTGTAAATTTTATCGATAAACAGAAGACATTCTTAAAGAAAACTATTTTTTGTATTTCCTATTATCTACTATTTTAATGGCTTTTGTAGGGTTTTTAAATTTTAGTATTTTCTTTTTAAAATTTAGATATAATATACATATTTATACATAGGATATAGGATGACCATCTTTGACACCTCTTCTCCTTCTGAAGGATTTTTTTGTAACACCCCCAAATTGGGTCCAACGGAATATGGGTCCGTGGCGTTGTTACTTCAAAGACACCAGCACGCAGATAAAAAAGAAACGAACAAAAAGTCATTTTAAAAAAATAGAATACAATGATTAATTGAAAAGATTTATTACAGAAGCATATAGCTTTACCTTGTTTCCATATGTTGAATAATTAACAAAATTTTGAAATACATTTTATTTCCCCCCAAATATGATGCAAACCTAAATCTTTAAATCGTAGCATTCCAAAATATAACCCAAGCTTCCTTGGCACCCGATGCTATTGATCTCCTGAAAACATTGCTTTTTAAAAACTTCAACAAAAAAGTTGGTGAATTCATAGGTTTGATAAATCATAATATTTGCAGGACCGCAAGACGTATTTTAGTGATAATAGCAACACATGCATTCTCACAAAACTAGATAAGCATTTACACTAAGCTCATGCCACTGAAGCTCGACAATCTTTCTTTGCAATTAAATATATATTGCAATTTACGCCCATTCCCGGATGTCTACCCCAACATCCCAAAAGTCGACATGCCTAAAACGTTCCGTTCTCGTGATACAAGTCACCCGAACGGGAGGGTCGTTTCCCGAATAAATCTATTAACTAACATCGCGCTCACATAATGTAAGTTCCCAACTACATCTATGCAATTGACATGCATGACATGGACTTTTAATTGTGGTAATCCAATTAGGAAAAACATGTAAATCAGTTTACTTTGCGTCCAATTTATAAACAAAGCATGTTTTCCCACCACCCCCATAATTAAAACCATTGAAAACGTAAAATGTGGGGCTATGAACTCAACCTTGATCGGATCAACCAAATACGCAGATAATCGTCACGTAAAAGATCGAATGCAACCTAAAATATCATAGGTCGATAAGTACCGAATACTTGAATATAAGGTATAGTTGTTCCACTCGTACATCGTTCGGGCTATCATAATTAAAGAGGACATGACAGACGTTCGAGTTAGTTAGGTACACTTTAAAATCGTAAAAGTCCAACAACTCGTCAAACTCCATCCGAAGAGGCCATCATATAAACTCCCTATAATATAGTACTTTGATAACCACATAATATTCTATATAGCTCAATCACAAACTAATGGATTTGGAAAGAATTGTGTTTAAATAAGGTAAAACTTTATAAATACCGTTTAGTAAAACTTCAGTGGGCGTAACTTTTTGCGTTTTAAACCCGATTCACTCGCGTCCTTATGTCCATCTTTTCGTATAAAAAACGGTAATCATATTTGGACATTTTCATAAATTTTTCTCAACTGAAACAGTAACTTTTAACTGTTCATGCCAGACGTGGTTTCTATAAATACGCTAATTTGTCGTCGTAAAACCCGTAAATGTCCGTATTTTATTCTTATAGCTCCGTTTTTAATGATTACATTTTTTGAGGGACGTTCCGTATTTGAAAGTTTCTATAAGTTTATGGGATGTTTACAAAAATATAAGCTTCTGTCATGAATATAACTTTTATAAAATATTTTATAAAAGTATTAATTGTCGTAAACGCTCGCGAAATTCAAAAACCGTTATCTTAATTAATGTGAAACATTACGATGCTTATCATTTTGGAATCCTAAAAATATTATTAATTATTAAAAATATCAACAAGCTGTTTGATATAATTTTCATAAAAGTCATTTTATAAACACTATAACTCCGTTTAATTAACGATAACTCTTTTTTAAAAACGGTAATTTTTTCGTTATTATCATCTTTTAACAAGGTTGATCTTACCTTTTCAGGAATCGTCGTGATTTGTATTATCTTATAAAAACATAAAATCCCCTGTTTGGAATTCGAAAACCTACTGTCCCAAAATGATCTTTTATATAATTTATTTGTATAATATGTTTTATATACTTTTCAACCTCACTACTTATCACAAGACTTTTATAATTATATACATTATATGTTATACATATAATAATGTCCCTATGTTTATATTTGTCCAAGATCATCAAGATCATAAGTTATTTACTGTTACATGACAATCCATAACATTCTAATTAACTTTTATTACAAAGTTTTGTGGTGGGGGGGGCTAGATTAGGGGTGGTGAACTAGTTTAATACTTAAATCAAGATTGTACAAGATTTATATATCCTTTATTTCATGATATTACCATCATCATAACATTTAAAAAGTGCAAAACATCATAATCAAACTGAAAATTATATTTTTGCATGTCAAGTAGAGTTATGACGCTAGATGGGTGGTATGGTCAGCGAGAGAATATAGCAGTAGAGGGTCATGGGACATGATGAGCGGTGTCGCGAGTCGCGAGCGTTCGCTGTACAAAGCGGACAGTAAACTTCTCTATCTCAGTGAAGAGGAGACGAGGTGACTGTGCACATACTTTCTGTTTTATGAGACTTGAAAATCATGGATGATGACGAACGGTACAAATTCTAAACCGTTTTAGTCTAAAACCAAAGCTTGCACTTAAGAAACCCTTAATTTCTTAATATGAAAAACCTAATCTTTGCTTTTCTTGATTATAACTTCAAATGGTGATTCATGGTTTGGAAACACCTAAGAATGCTTAGGATAGATGTGTACAGAATTGTATAGATTTGTAGAAAATTTGATATGGAAGTTTGTGTTGTGGGCTTCTTCTTGCGTCAGCTTATATGAGCCAAAAAGAGAAATATGTTTGATTATTTACTAATGTAAAGTGTGTATGAGTTAACGCTTATGAAATGAATGTATAATCACATTGTCTATCCAATATAACATAGTATGGATCAAGGATGGGCCTCATGGTATGACATGTCAAGTATGGTAGGGATGGTGTGCTTTAAAGAAGTATGGTGTGCCATAATGATATGGTAGAAATGATGAAGAGGTGCAATAAAGACCAAATGAGATTTTTGATATAAAACTTGGTATAATTGGCCAATATTTTCGCAAATACAAGGTATAGATGATATATTCTGCAACTTTTATTAATGGGTAAAAAAAAAAAAAAAAAAAAAAAAATAAAAAATAAAAGTGGGTATTATGTTGAAGCGTAAAAAAGTTTTAGTGGGTTCCGGGAGTGCCTAAACGCAAATTATCGCTAAAACATAATACAACTTTACATCCGATAAAAAAGAATGAATAAAGTTAATAATTATCCTCAAAAATAATAATATAACCCCTTGCTTGATGTAAACCATTTAATTGGTTTGATGCCCATTAATATTGAACGCTAATTTTTACGCTTCACGCGATTTAAACTTAATTCATCATGAAATTACAAGCAAACAGCTACAAACCTACAAACAAATATCTAGTTATCGACGTCGTCAATGACTTAAAAACACAGGGTGTTATAGACTTCCCCCATTAAACGAGCCTTGTCCTCAAGGCTTACGATGCAGCACTTGACGACGATGCGGTCTTGGTGAAGAGGTGTGGATATTTCTTCTTGAATTGTCTCACGCACCCACTGTACTCAGACCTCTCTTGGAGCTTTCCATCGAAACTATGACCAATGGGATCCGACTTCCTCTTCAACCGTTTAACTCAAGGCCCACTATTTCTACCGTATCTTTCCTCACAAAATGAGATTTGTCGGTCCAGATTAAAGTCCATCCACGAACGGCTAAAAGGTTCGTCGGCATGACCTGCTTCATTAGATACATAAACATATTTTATGAAACTCTGCTCAACTCTTCTGGAAGTTCAAGCTTGTAAGCCACTTTTCCAACTCTTTCAATCACCTTAAAAGGTCCAACATACCTAGGGTTCAACTTCCCCCGTTTGCCAAAACGCACGACCCCTTTCCAAGGCGAGACCTTAAGCATGACCTTATCCCCGATTTGGAATTCCATTGGTTTACGCTTCAAGTCAGCGTAACTCTTTTGTCGGTTACGAGCGGCTTGCATCCTTTGCTTGATCTGAATGATTTTCTCAGTGGTCTCTTGAATCAGTTCTGGACCGAGTATTTGAGCTTCTCCAACTTCAGTCCAACAAACAGTGAACGTCATTTGACCATAAAGTGCTGTCCGAAGGTGCGTCTTGTTGATCTAGCGAATAACTATTGTTATATGCACTCGACTAATGGAAAATGGTTAACCCAACCCTTTCTAAAGTCGATCGCACAAGCACGCTGCATATCCAAGAGAGTTTGAATTGACCTCTCCGCTTTGCCCGTCGTTTGTGATGTCGCAGTAAACATATCCAAATTGTAACCCGAAAAGCCCGTTTCTAAGTTGACCTCCATACAAATTAATTGGGAATCTTGGGTCGCGATCACAAATGATTGAGACAGGTATTCCATGCCTTCTACCACCTTCCTTTAGTACAATCTTCAAGTTTTATCCAACAGGATTAGTCTCTCCTCATTGGTGGTGAAGATCGCAGACTTAGTGAGTCGTCCATAATTTCCCAATGGTGTCGTAGCCTTGCGACGACTTAGAAAGCTTAGTAACAAAAGCCATGTGATGTTGTCCAATATCCATTCAGTATACTTCCGGTTGTACCAACACTCCTGAAGGCCTTTGATGTTTCGCCTTGACCTTACACAGTCAAACACTTGTTTAACTTAAGTAGCTATGATCGCTTACATTTGGGCCACCAATATAGCTTCTTCAAATCTTGTTATATTTTCGTAAACCCGGATGAATAATATTTTGATTTATATGGGACTCGTGCATATCACGGTCGTAAAATCGCCATAAACAAGAACCACTTCTGCCATTGAGGCATATGGTGTCCATTCAACGTGTTCCAACTTTTGTTCTCTATTGCTTCTTGGATGTAGCGTTCTTAATCACAATTCCCCCAACGTCGTTCACTCATTAATGTTCTCGGGGCTTTCCGCGCTTTGGTCTGAGCATTTAGATCTGTTTTGGAAATCCAAACTAAAAGTCATAACCATAGCTCGAACTCTCAACGTGGTTCTTGTTCTTTCCTGCTCAAAGCATCCAGCAACACATTTGGCTTCCCCGTGATCTAACGAATCTCTAATCGAATCACTAGCAACTCTAACCATCGCGTTGCCTCATGTTTCAACTCTTTGATCTAGAATGTGTTGCAACTCTTGTATCGGTGAAACAACCGTTCACTTAGTTCCATATAAATAATGTCTCCAGATCTTGAGAGCGAACACCACTGCATCAATTCTAAATCATGATCTGTAGTTTTCGTTCTCATGAATTTTTAACTGGCGTGATGCATAAGAAATCACCTTCTCTCTTTGCATCAACACAGCGCCCAAACCCTTCTTTAAAGCATCGCAGTATGCGATGAAATCTTCGCTTCCTTTAGGTAAAGCAAGGATTGGTGCACTGCATAACTTTTGCTTCAGCAGTTGAAAAGCTGCTTCTTGTTTATCGCCCCATTCAAACTTAACCTTCTTTTGGGCGAGCTTGGTCATAGGTTTGGCAATCTTTGAAAAACCTTCAATGAATCTTCGATAGTATCTAGCAAGACCTAAAAATTGACGAATCTCCGTTGATGACTTAGGAGATGTCCAATCTTCAATGGATTCAATCTTGGCTGGATCCACATGAATTCCTTCACTATCGATCACGTGACCGAGGAACTGTAGTTTGGGAATCCAAAATTCACATTTGGAAAACTTAGCATACAACTCCTCCTTCTTAAGCAATTCTAAGATTTGCTTGAGGTGCTCTTTGTGTTCTTGCTCGTTCTTCGAATATATCAGAATGTCGTCAATAAAGACAATCACGAATTTATCCAGATATGGTTTGCATATCCGATTCATAAGGTCCATGAATACGGCAGGTGCATTTGTCAAACCAAACGGCATAACTTAAATTCTAATGGCCCATAACAGTTCGAAGGCATCTCGGAATGTCTTCTTCTCGAACCCTCAATTGGTAATAACCTAATCTTAGGTCGATTTTCGAGTATACACTCGACCCTTGAAGCTGATCAAATAAATCATCAATTCTGGGGAGTGGATAACGGTTCTTCACCGTCAGTTTGTTTAATTATCGGCAATCAATGCACATCCAGAATGATCCGTCTTTCTTCTTGACAAACAAGACCGGAGCTCCCCAGGGTGAGGAACTGGGTCTTATAAAGCCTTTGTCGGACAGCTCTTTCAGTTGCTCAGATAACTCTTTCATCTCGGAAGGTGCTAATTGATAAGCTACACGTGCTAGCAGGGCAGCACCATTCCAAATTCAATTTGAAACTCCACTTGTCGAGTCGGAGGAAGACCCGGAAAGTCTTCAGGAAATACTTCAGGAAAGTCCTGAACTATTGGTACGTCTTCAAGTCGCTTCACCTCTGACTTGTCTTCAACCTCTTTTGCAGTGACATGTGCCAAAAAGATAGGAAATCCTTTTTTTTCCATGTACTTCTGCGTTTTAGTGCACGAAATGATATTTAATCATGTCTCATTTCCCAGGTTACTTTCGTTACAATGTATGTTTAAGGTTTCATTTCCCTAGGGAATGTGGACAATCTTCTCGGCACAGACAATGACCGCTTGGTACTTCGACAACCAATCCATACCGATTATAGCATCGAAACTACCAAGTTCTACGGGTATTAAGTTGAATTATGAATGGTAATTAGTAAATTCTCTAATTGCTAGCAAATACGATAGCGAAATCCTTAAGCGACATAATGTTCTTGTCTCCTCGGCATAGGATTTGGTATAAATATGCCAACTTTATATAAGACGGAGTGAAGGTCTGCATAGTTCATATGTTACTATTCGATTTCCAAAAGTTAAAAATAAACCACATTCTATGGATACGCACCACAAAACATGAAATTAGTATAAAATTGTCCCCTTTCTTAAACAGAGGTTTTTAGAGTGACTACTCTCAGCACGGCATGGTACCTTCCTGAATTATACATAGTTTATCAAGCCATGTATAATTAGACTAACGGATGCATTGCTCATTTAGTCAAAAGAGCGTCATAATTTTATGATATTCGTGAGAGTAGTTTGTAAGAGTAAATAAGGAACCTAAGTTAATATTAACGAAATTCTCCTAATACAGTATGGAGATGAGATAATTTGAAATCTGGTGGTGGGTGTGTATTGTAAACTGAAGATTTAAGGAAATACAACGAGAACTCCTAAGTGAATAAATCTAAGATAGTTTTCAAATAGGATTATTAGGCAAAGCGAGACAACTTTCTCTTTTAAGCTTTGATCTCATCTTTAATGTTGTTAGGGTCTTGATCGGTTTCCCCTTCTCTTAAGGCATGCACCGCTCCACTATTTTTCTTCTTGTTCCAGCACCTCAGTTTGTTTTTCATGGTTTTCGGTTCCTTTTGCTTAGGCAATCACTCCTGCAGTGCCCTTGATTCCCACATTCATAGCAATAGCCTCGATAGTATTAGCCACTCGCTGGGCTACAACCCGCTCAATTTACTCAACACTCATCCCTTGATTAACAGTTGTCATCATTTCTTAAAAATCACATGGGGCAAAATGTATATGAAGTTTCATCCATAGGAAAATCATGCCACTCCGTGATCCCAACATATATGTAAGGTGAGACCACGTTATGCAGAGATATAAGATAACGGCAACCATGACATAAAATAAATCCCCATCATACAGTAGCATGATCATAACCAATAGTGTAGGTTAATACTTAATACATCATTTACACGAGTAAAAGAGTACAAGCTTTTTATTAACACTACCAACTGAGTATTACTCAAGTTTAGTGGGATATAATACAAAACAAGCTATGCTGACAAATCTATTTGTCTAAGGCCAGGGTGCCTCTCAAGATTCTGGATGCTAGCCTCTTATGTTATCTTTAAGAGACTTAATATTCTTTGGTGATGATAAAGGTAGTGCGGCAGCAACTCAGTAATACATGCCTCAGTAGATGGTGATCGTAGAGTATGGTATTAAATAGATATCCATACTGCATGGGATTTGGTCTCAAAAGATAAGATGATATGGTGTGAAGAGGTGGGTGGTGTAGAAGCAGACTTATCAGTCTCAAATGCCTCTGTATTCTCAGCTTGAGGGGATAGGTTCATCTGTAGATACAGTAGAAGGGTCGGCTGGAGCTTGTGCTCCTCCTCCTCCTCGTCGTCCTTATCCTTCTCAACATCATCATCATTGTTGTCATCATCAGATGACTCATTATCCAAAATTATCTCCTCCATCGGTAGGATAGTCAGCAGGATCCTCCTCAGGGTCCTCTTCATCCTCCTCCTAAATGAAGTTAGCAATTTAGCCAAGTGATAGGGCTGTAGATGAGGCATCAGCAGGTAGAGGCTGATCCTTCATTGGTTCCTCTATCTCCACATCAAAAGCTCATTGTAATCTCTATGGCTCAGATTAATATAGACAGACGTATAGGTAACCGTCGATGATGAAAACATAACTGCTTGCAACGAGCAAAACTTAACTTATATAAATATATTATATAAGGCTGGTATGGTAAATATGAGTATGCACTTATGGCATAAATGAATGATGGTAAGGTATCATATTCGATAGCTTAATGTTTAGGTAGCGCTTAGGACCTACGAGCTTATCGTACTACCTTGCCTAAAGAAATATTCCCCTATTTATATAAATAGCCCTTATATAAATAATTGTAGAGTTGCGCGAAAGAATGCAAACTCATCTTTGTATATATACAATATACCCTCATAGTAATATACGTACTATAATATAAACACGTATATCAATTATGAATGCATCTAGTCCCACTAATGCAATCAACTAGTGTGTCATGAATGTATGCACATATGTATGTCCCGTGTACAACCCCGTTGTATGAATTCGTTGTTTGAAAATGGTTATAGTCCAGCAAAAACATTTGACCTGGTTCTCTATAACCTTGGCTCTTGATACCAATCTGTAACACCCCCAAATTGGGTCGCAGCGGAATAAGGGTCCGGGGCGTGTTACTTCAAGATCAACAGCACAAGATATATAAGAACGACACAAAAAGTCGTTTAAAATGATACATTGGATTTAATTGAAAGACTTAATACAAAAGCATATAGCTTTACTTGTCCATTGTTGAATATTACAAAAGTTGACAATACATTTCCCCAAATATGATGCACCTAAATCTTTAAGCGTGCAATCCAAAATATAACCCAATGCATCTTTGGCATCCCATGCCTATTGATCTCCTGAAAACATTGCTTAAAAACGTCAACAAAATTGTTGGTGAATTCATAGGTTTGATAAATCATAATATGCAGGACCGCAAGACTTTTTAGTGATAATGCAACACATGCAGATCTCACAAAACTAGATTACATTTACACTAAGCTCATGACACTGAAGCTCGACAATCTTTCTTGCAATTAAACTATATATTGCAATTTACGCCCATCCGGATGTCTACCCTAAACATCCAAAATTCGACATGCTATAACGTTCGTTCCTGGTGATAGCTAGTCACCCGAACGGGGAGGTCGTTTCCCGAATAGATCTATTAAATAACATTCGCGCTCACATAATGTAATTCCCAACTACATCTATGCAATTGACAGTGCATGACATGGGACTTAATTGGGTTATTGCAACTTAGGCAAACATATAATCAATACTTGCGTCCAATTTATAAAACAAAGCATGTTTCCACCCCATAGTTATAAATCATTGAAATCGTAAAAATGTGGGGCTATGAACTCACCTTGAGTTCAGATAATCCAAATATCGCAGATAATGCGTCACGTAAAAGATCGAATGCAACCTAAATTATCATAGGTCGTATAAGTACCGAGTACTTAAATCAATAACATTGAATACAATCCTATAGTTGTTACATCGTACTATCGTTCGGGCTATCATAATTAAAGAGGTCATGACATGACGTTCGAGGAGTTAGGACACTTTAAATCGTAAATCCAACAACTCGTCGAAACGCCATCCGAAGAGGCCTCATTATGAAACTCCCTAGTAATATAGTACTTTGATAACCACATAATATTCTATATAGCTCAATCACCAACTAATGGTTTTGGAAAAATTGTGTTTAATAAGTTAAAACGTTTATAATTTCCGTTTTAGCAAAACTGGCGTAACTTTCGCGTTTTAAACCCGATTCTCGCGTTTCTTATGTCCATCTTTTCGTATCAAGACGAGTTATCATAAATTGACATTTTCGAATTTCGGACCTACTGGTGAACAGTAAAAATTACTGTTCACATCAGACCTTATGTATATTTTTATCGATTTAATTGTCGTAAAACCCGTAAACGTCGTATTTTATTCGTTATAGCTCCGTTTTTAATGATTCTTTCGAGGACGTTCTCGTATTTGAAAATTCTATATTTTTATGAGGTTTACAAAAATATAACTTTCTGTCATGAATAGTAACTTTTATAAAAATAGTTTTATAAAAGTATTAATTGTCGTAAACTCGCGAAATTCATAACTCGTTCGTTATTAATTGAAAAATTACGATTCTTATCATTTTGGAATCCTAAAAATATGTATTATTTGTTAAAAATATCAACATAAAAGTCATTTTATAAACTCCGTTTAATTAAACGATAACACGTTTTTAAACGTAACTTTTTTCGGTTATTAATCCGTTTTTAAACAAGTTTTTCTTACCTTTCGGAATCGACGTGAATTGTATTATCTTATAAAAACAAAAAATCCCCTGTTTTGGAATTCCGAAAACATACTGTCCCAAAATGAGCTTTTATATAATATATTGTATAATATGTTTTATATACTTTTTCAACCCACTATTTATCACAGACATTTATAATTTATAAAACATTATATGGAATAACAAATTTATTTTAATAATGTCCCTAATTTTTATATTTGTCCAAGATCATCAGATCATAATTATTTACTTTACATGACATCATAACTTTCTTAATTAACTTTTATTTACAAGTTTACATATGAACTTTTTATACTTAAATCAAGATTGTACAAGATTTATAATAACCTTTTATTTCATTATATTACCATGCATCATAACATGTGAAAAGTGTACAAAATCATAATCACAAGAAAAATTATATTTTTCATGTTCAAAAGTATTCCTAATGGTGATTTCACTATATAGCACATCATATATATAAAAACTCATAACATGAAAGCATAAAGGTTTAAGGTAGACCTTATGATGAATGATGATGATGAGAAACAAATTCTAAACCCGTGTTTAGTCTTAAAACCAAAGCTTGCACTTAAGAAAACCCTTATTTTCTTAAGAAAACCCTAATCTTGCTTTTCTTGATTATAACTTGCAAATGGTGATTCAATGGTTGGAAACACCTTAGAATGTCTTAGGATAGATGTGTATAGAAGTGTATGGATTGTAGAAAATTTTGTATGGATTTGTGTTGTGGCTTGTTCTTGCCGTGAGCTTATATGAGCCAAAAGAGAGTATATGTTTGATTTTTACTAAGTGTAAAGTGTGTATGAGTTATCTCTTATGAAATGAATGTATATAAGAAGCATTTCTAGTCAAGGGAACATAGTATGGCTCAAGGGATGGCTCATGGTATGGTCTTGGTCAAGGTATGGTAGGGATGGTGTGCTTTAAAGAAGTATGGTGTGCCATAATGAGTATGGTGTAGACATGATGAAGTATGGTGCATATAAGACCAAATGGATGAGTTTTTGATATATAACTTGTATAATTGGCCAATATTTCGGCATATACAAGGTATAGATGATATATTCTGCAACTTTTATGTATTGGGTATAAAAGTGGGTATTTGTTGAAGCGTAGAAAAGTTTTAGTGGTTCCGGGAGTGCCTAAACGCAATTTATCGCGAAACGTATACACTTTACGTATCCGATAAAAATAGAATGAATAAAGTTAATAATTATCCTCAAAATAATTATATAACCCTTGCTTGATGTAAACATTTAATTGTTTGATGCCCGATTATATTGAACGCTAATTTTTAGCTTACGCGATTTAAACTTAATTCATGAAATTACAAGCAAACGCGTACAATACTAAAAATAAATAGCGTAGTTATCGACGTCGTCAATGACTTAAAAACACAGGGTGAATACTAAACCTAGGGAGATAACCATTCCATGCTACAATGCATGTTATCTCAAAAATAGACGTAGGCACCCATAATGTAAATACTCTATCCTCCAAATATGGAATATAAAAAGTGAAGAACTCCATTCTATATGTATAACAGGGTGTGTCTCGAGAAATGTCTCAATCACTTTCACAGCAACGTGCCTGACAACTCCAGAGCGCAGGATAGCCGCATGGGACCCTCCTATGCCCAACTAAGATTTCCATTCCAAGAAGACTTGACTCGCCAACCTCTCAGGCAACCCAATTACCTGAACTAGAATTAACTTTGACCCCTGCAACAGGGCGTGAACTCTCCCGAGAAATAAATAACCACAGTGTTCCTACACTAATATCACAAGCACCTGGACCCTCTCGAAAGAGAAGTAGATCACCATCATCGCCATTTTACCCAGATGCCACTACTTTCTCTGACGGTAAACCCGCATCCGAGACACCAGAACTCAACCCAGAAGATGTGACGGCCAGACTAGAGGACATAGAGGTGGAAATTGACACTCTTCATGCAGACACCGAAGACAAAGAGCTTCTAATATCCGAATTACAGGATTCTCTCGCCGCTGCAGAGAATGAGATCTCGTTATTACAGATAAGGGTAGCTGATGTCGAGGACAGACGCGCTGAGGATCATGATCAGATTCAGATAATTCTAGCCCGCCTAGGCCTATAAGCGAAATAGCCAGACTCGCTACAACATTGTATCCCAGTTTACGAGGAGACACCTAAGCAGAGAAATTGATGAAAACTTGTACTTTACTTTAGTAAACTAATAAATGAAGTATCAATTCTAAAAGCTTTCTGAGTGCATTTACCCGGTATAGAAGGAACCACATATTTAATATCTTTTTGAATTCACATGAAGAACATCTTAATATGCCAATGAAATGACACTATTAAAAATACTGCTTAGTACAAAACAAGTATACCCATTGCCCAACAAATGAAGAATACAATCATGTACTCAGGAAACGGAGATAGGGAAGCTATTTCTGATAGACACTATGAAGCTTGAAGGATCATTTCAAAAGGACCACATATCATGTTTCGTATGAGAAACAGTAACCCCTACAAAAATCAATTCTTTCCTTCACCATTCGACATCTTGTCAGTCAAAATTTCCTTTCCTTTGCAACCAATAAACGCTCTTCCACGGAAATAGGAATACAGAATACTTCTAAAAGCTTACCAGGTAATAACCTCGAATCATACCAAGATGCGAGGTGGGGTACATAGTAATATATGGTTATAACGGGAAGGATGAAGCAATAAAATACACAACGCGAAATCCTATTCAAGGTATCAATACGGCACACCGAGAGGGCTTGCTTTAAAACTCGTGACAAAGGCCTTCCTCTCAAGATAAATCAATAAAACATAGTGGACAAGTGAAGCTTCGGCTTATGTAACAAATACTTTGTTAAATCCAATGTATCAGTTTTAAACGACTTTTTGGTCGTTCTATATACATCTTGTATTATTGATCTATGAAGTAACACGCCCCAGACCCTTATTCCGCTGCGACCCAATTTGGGGGTGTTACAGATCCATTTAATAGATGGTTATATTTTTACTGGCGGAATTGGCGATGAAGATACGGATAGCCTCTATACATGCAACCGGTGCAATTGATTCCTCGAAATCAATGCCCTCCTCTTGACGATATCCCTTGGCCACTAACCTAGCCTTGTTCTTCAGAACATCACCGTACTCATCAAGTTTAACTTTGTAAATCCACTTGAGAGCAATGATCATGGCACAGTCTGGTTGAGGTACTAATTCCCATACTTGAAGTCGATCAAATTCGTGAATTTCATCTTGCATGGCTTGAAACCAGCAATCTTCAGTAATTGCAGATTTGAAGTTCTTTGGTTCTACTTTTGACAGTACAGAGTTATACAAGCACCATAAGGCATCGGTTGCCAGTTGTTTTCTGGTGGATACCAGCAGAGAGGGATTGCCAATAATATTATCCAACGGGTGATCCTTGCTCCATTTCCTGAGATGATGAAGTGTTTGAGAGACATAAGGAGATTCTGCTGAACTGAGATCCCCGGATGATGATGCTTCGAAACTAGGTTCCGGAGCAAATACGTTTATGAAGGGATGATTGGATTATCTTCCATGAGAGTAGAATCAGCTCTAATGCCTGTATGTAAACTTGGAGAATGGAATGCCGAAGATGATGGTGAATGACTTGGAGAAGGTGCATCTTGATCAATGGTAGTAGATGAAGGTGTACCGACTGAATTGACTGGAACTGAAACTGCTGGAGCAGGAGAGACCGGTCTTTCAACACAAGGAGGTTCTATGTATTCATCGAACATTAGTTGGAATAAAATCTCCAGTTCTTTATTTGTGGGGGGTACATAAGGTGATGTAGGAATCGAATTTGGAACGAGCCCTGAAATTATTTGTCCAGGCGTTAGAAAAGTAGGAACGGGTCCTGTATTGAGTTGCACAAGAGCCATCTGCTTAGTCAGCTGGTCAAATTGCACGTGAATAGTTTCCATAATACGTCGGGTTCTTTTGTTGTAGATTCTATACCCTTTCCTGCTAGGTGCATAACCAACGAATATTCCAATATCAGCTGTTGGTTGTAATTTTCAAAGATCTTCGCTATCATTTGTAGGGTAACAAAGAGCACCAAAGACTCTGAAAAAGGTAAGATTAGGCTTCTTGTCATGCACCAGCTCATATGGGGTTTTGCAGTGACGAGTGTGAATGAGGGATCGGTTTTGGGTGTAACACGCAGTAGCCACAGCTTTTGCCCATAGAAACATCGAGGCCTTGGAAAAGATCAGCATTGTCCTAGCAGCCTCAACAAGAGTACGGTTCCGTCTTTCGACAACGTCGTTCTGCTGTGGAGTCCTCGGAATGATCTTTTGATGAAAAATGCCGGCACGTTCATAATAATCAGTCAAATCTTTATTGATAAATTCGGTGCCATTATCGGTACGGATGTTTCTAACAGTTTTGTTGAGACCGACTTGTATTTGCTTCAGAAATTTGATGACAACCTCTGGGGTCTCATCTTTCGATCTCAAAAACTTAACCCAAGTAAACCGCGAATAATCATCAACAATAACTAAGATGTATTTCTTCCCATTAATTGTTTGAACTCACATCGGTCCACATAAATCCATATGAAGGGTATTAAGAACTTCCAAGTTGGTGTTTTCAGTTTTGGGTTTGTAGGTATGTTTTTTGCTCTTTCCTAGTTGACACGTGGAGCAGAGATGATCTTTCTCAAACTTCAATCTAGGTAAGCCTCGAACTAAATCTTTTCTTACAAGGTCATTGATGGTACCAAAGTTCAAGTGATTTAAACGCCGATGCCACAACCATGATTTGTTCTTAGAGGCTTTGGGCAATAAGCAAATTGGAGAGGACTTTAACATGTCATCAATCGAGATAGTGTATAAATTAGAACCACGAGAACCTTTAATTACTTCAACACCATCCGTATCTCGAACGTAGCAAGAATGCTTCCTGAAGGCAACTTCTAGATCCGAGTCACAAAATTGACTGATAGAAAATAGATTGTGTCCCAGTCCTTCCACATAGTATACCCTGGAGATCACACTTTCACCAATAACATAGTCTCCATAACCCATGATAGCACCAAAGTGGTCATTCCCAAATCTAACCGTCCCGATGAACTTTTTCATGAAATTCCTGAGCCGCGAGCGATCCCTCGTCATATGTTTTGAACAGCCTGAGTCCAAATACCAAAAGATGATTTGTACGACCTACATTTGAAAACAGACAAAGATGAAGAGTTTGGAAAGTTGGATCCCCAATTTTGGTTGGGTTCCCTTAGGTTAGCATAAGCAATAACTGACTTAGTTTTTGAAATACCTTGTGATTAAAATATGTCTTGAAATTATGTGGAGAAAATATATCCAGCAATGAATTGTTAGGAACATTTTGATATTTTAATGTTTTGAATATCATAAGAGTTGTCTTGATTATGTAGACCAAGAACATTAAACTTTGTTTTTCGAAAAACTCCCCTTCAAAAATAGGACCAATTGAGAAATTGTTGTCTTTGAAAACACTATAAGGGGATGGAGTTGAACACACAATTTGAAAGACTATAGAATTGTCATCGAGAAATTCTTGAAAAATTGTGTTCAACTTTTTTGAAAAACCAGATGTTAGAGGACTTCTCTTCTAACGGTAAGGGAACGCACTGAAACGTACACATCCTTTTTCTTAACTAAAAACATTGAATGTCTTTTCAAAGAACAGCTCAAGACGAGAAACGTTAAATATATCTCGTTGTGAGATAAGGTTTATAAACCTTCCTTTATATGAAGTCTGGGTATTATGTACTGGACATATGCACATAAGCATTCTAGAAAATTAGAAATGACATGTTTTGAAACTATTTGAAAACTCTCGCTCGAACTTCATTTACACACCCGTGTCAATGTTAATCGACATTTCTAAGTACGTAAATGTTATCGATTCCAAGAGACATGTCGAGAAGAATATTTTGGAAATTTTTTGATTTTGTATTTATTTACATGTTGTCCTCAGCATTGCTATATGATGGTGGAATAGTAATTCCAACTCTTGTCTTGATGTAGCTGTCTTGACTGCTAGAGGAACAACTTTTTGGAACCAGCTTTGAACTTGACGGTTCATTGCTGTGGTCGTGAATTTCGAGTTCTGAACGGTTTTTAATCAGAAGTCAATTTGATGAAGAACTAGCTTGAACGATGCTGAGTAGAATGCGACATGTATGACATGGTATCGTGACAAGATTAATGAACGGGGCCCTGAATGTGTATTATTCGAGCAGACACCATTTGTCATTGACGACCGAGGCTTGAACTGTTGTTCAAACGTCATTTAAACATTGATCATCAGATCAAAATTCCTTGAAGCCCTGTTTTCTGAGATATCTTTCTTTTTCGCAACCAAACTCTGAGTCCTTCCTCTGTAGGATAGAACGATGTACCTGTACTTAAGCAGTACCTGCAACTGACATTAGAGCTTGTTTAGTTTCACATGGTTAGTGATATCTGCATTAACCTGTGGGGGTTTCACTTTCAACCTTTGTTGTGCTAGAGGCGAATTATTTCCTGTTGTAACCCATCTAAGACAAACAGTCTTGAGAATTCTACTGTGGTTGCCACCTAAAGACAGATCTAGACTTGTGTTTTCTCAGCACAGTGGTAGTCTTTTTTATTGAACACCAAATGTCCTTTTGTGATCTTCTTTTTGGTTGTTGCAACCTTATTTGCTCTACGGTTTTTGTCTGTTTGTTGTCTTTATTGGATGGAACCTTAGCACGCGATTGACTTCTTTTAGGAATTTTATTACACAAGCGTCTGATTGGCATTAAAGACACATTTCTAACATGTCGAGCAAACAAAATGTTTAGAGTCAGAAAATTTCTAGGGATCCTAGAGTGTTATGTGTCTTTTTTCCCCCCCCCTTAGCTCCTCTAGTAATGATTATGAACCAAAATGGTTTTTTCCGTTTGAGCTATACCTAGATGAGCTTGGTGCAATCATGTGATGAGGTTTTTGCAGGGCAGGATTCACTTCCCTTAGGCAAATCATTGTAGGGACTTGTTTTGACAAGTCGTTGTTTTCACCTCAACTTGTTGAGGCAAACTGTGGTTCTGAAATTCTAGGTCCTTTCATCAGACTTAATCGCATCGATATGTCTAACAACGAGATTGGTTTTGAGTGGTTGTCCAACCGGTTTTCCCAAGATTGATGGCTTTGCAAACTAGTAAGCACAACTATTCCAGTTAGTTTCCTAACTCGATTGTTTTAAGGCTGCAATTGCACAACCCAACAAAAACACCCTTTTTCTGATCTGAAGCTAGTACATCAGCACTTCATTAGACTTTTTGTTCAGTTGTTCCATTAAAGAGTCATTCTGGTTTTTGGTCTGAACTCGTGTCCTTTTGATAGAATCAAAAAGATCTTTGTAAGTCTGTTTCAAGTGCTCATTTTCTTTATGTAACTGCTCATTCTCTGCGAGTAATTTAGCCACACTATGTTCCAATTCGATGCTATTATTTCAATTACATCGATGTCATTTTTAACCTTGGCTTCATTACCTTTTTCTTTCAAAAATTGACTTTGTTGCCCTGATTTTAAAACATTGTTTTCCATTTGTAATTGTAGTTCAAGATTGATACAATGTGCTTCGAGTTTTCCAAAATATTTTTGAAACTGGGCAACGATCTTTTTGAGACAAACATTTTCAGACTCGAGTGATTGATCTGAGAGTTCAGTTGTCTTGTCATCAGTTAATTTAGCAGGCAAAGGACATATTTCATGACATTGTTCAGCATTCTGGTCAACCTTTCCTTCATTAATGAATTCAGGTTGCTCAGTATGCTGTTGTCCTATAGCAGATACATTATCATCAGCAGTCATTTGTACCTCAGCCATTGGCTCTTCATCAGAGATGGGTCTGATATCTGCATCATCAACATGTGCATCATTCCCTGATCTACTGCTTGTATCCTGCTCTTGTGACTCTGTCCTATTGCTTCCAATGGATAACTAAACTAGCACCCAATGCTTTAACTCGAATTAATCTTTTCCTCTGTCTTTTGCCGTCAGTCTTTCAGTCACCCTGCTGTCAATACTCGCATTTTATTCAGCGCTCTTTCCACCAATCGAGCTTCTTAAACATATTCCATGTTGTTGATCAGGGTGTCATGGAAGTTCTGGAATATCGAGTCGAGTTGTATTGTAGGAATTTGTTGCTTGTCATGTCAACATATTCATCATCCAAATAAAACCGTGACTTGAATGAACAGCTGAAACTTTGTCTAGGAGTACTTAAAAAGCAGACATGGATCCAATCTCTTGAAATTCTTCCGTTGTCAAGGTTGACTTTTTGTAGTTGATCATGAACAGAACATTGTGCCCGTGAAATCTCTAGATCTTTACCAAGATGTTGCAAATGCGCGTTTGAATCCCTCCTCGGTTCGACTTCCTTTTAAGTCGTTGTTTGAAAGACACTTGAGGTGTGAATGAAGTTGTTGAAAAGATACCATGCAACTTGCTTTTGATTTATCTTGAATTAGTTGCATTTGTTGTTTTTCCGAATCTGAACACGAAGATAAGGTATCTTTCTTTTCATTTTTATCTTTGTAAATCTTCCAATATGAAGCAACTCTCCACGAAGAACACTAACCTTTTAAAGCTTATAATTCGAACTTTGAGCTTGTATAAACCCACGAAAATTGATACAACCTACCTACTTTGATGTGTAGAACAATAAAAGAACAAGATTAACACCAAAATAATCAAACAAATTTGACCGTGTTTTTTTGCCACAATATAAGCCACGAATTTCAGCTTGTTTTTACCACACGAATCAACACAAATCCCACCCGTTTAAGCTCTGATGCCAATGTGTATGGATCCCGTTAACAACTTCACTTCACACCAATCAAACACGAAATCGAGATAGAATTAGAAAGCAGATGTGGTGGTGTATGAAGAGAAAAAAGAGAGAGAATTGAGATAGAAAAAAGAAAAGATTTATTATTAGAGAAAAATGAAATATAGATGATTTTTTTTTTTTCCTTATTTTTTTTCCCCAAGTGAAAAATATCTATATATATACCCCCTACACATTTAATGTGACGCGTAGGATATTTAACTAGGACTCGGGCTTGGGTTTTGCTTGGGATTAAACCCGAAACATATACAATATTAGATTCACTATCGACCGATCCTGATATTATACTATTACAACATTAACTATTAAAGACCCGAAGCTCAACGTAAGAGTGACCGAAATTCCTTGTTCGACTCGATAAATTGAGGCTAACAATTGCCAATAATATTATCCAGTGGGTGATCCTTGCTCCATTTCCCGAGATGATGAAGTATTTGGGAGATATAAGGAGATTCTGCTGAACTAAGATCCCCGGATGATGATGCTTCAGAACTAGGTTCCGGAGCAAATACGTTTATGAAAGGATGATTGTCAGCAGGAGCAAAGGGATTGTCTTCCATAAGAGTAGAATCAGCTGCAACGCCTTTATGTAAACTTAGAGATTGTAATGCCGAAGATGACGGTGAATGACTTGGAGAAGGTACATCTTGATCAATGGTAGTAGATGAAGGTGTACCGGCTAAATTGACTAGTACTGAATCTGCTGGAGCAGGAGAGACCGGCCTTTCAACACGAGGAGGTTCCATGTATTCATCAAACAGTGGTTGGAATAAAATCTCCAGTTCTTTATTTGTGGGGGTACATAAGGTGCTGCAGGAACCGAATTTGGAATGAGCCCTGAACTTATTTGTCCAGGCGTCAGAAAAGTAGGAGCGGGTCTTGTACTAAGTTGCATAGGAGCCACCTGCTCAGTCAGCTCATCGAATTGCACGTGAATAGTTTCCATAATACGTCGGGTTCTTTTGTTGTAGATTCTATACCCTTTCCTGCTAGTGCATAACTAACGAATATTCCAATATCAGCTGTTGGTTGTAATTTTCCAAGATCTTCGTTGTCATTTATAAGGTAACAAAGAGCACCAAAGACTCTGAAAAAGGTAAGATCAGGCTTCTTGTCATGCACCAGCTCATATGGGGTTTTGCAGTGACGAGTGTGAATGAGGGATCAGTTTTGGGTGTAACACGCAGTAGCCACAGCTTCTGCCCATAGAAACATCGGGGCCTTGGAAAAGATCAGCATTGTCCTAGCAGCCTCAACAAGAGTACGGTTTTGTCTTTCGACAACGTCGTTCTGCTGTGGAGTCCTCGGAACTGTCTTTTGAATGAAAAATGCAGACCCACGAATCAAAATAATCATTCAAATCTTATTGACACATTTGGCCATTATCGGGTACGATTTTTCTACAGTTTTGTTGAATCGACTTGTATTTGCTTCAGAAATTTTATGACAACCTCTGGGTTCGTATCTTTCGATCTTAAAAACTTAACCCAAGTAAACCGCAAATAATCATCAACAATAACAACGATGTATGTTCTTCCCTTAATTGTTTTGAACTCGGCCATCAGTCCACAAATCCATATGAAGGGATTAAGGAACTTTCAGTTGGTGTTTTCAGTTTTGGTTGTGGGTATGTTTTTTGCTCTTTCCAAAGTTGACACGCGGAGCATATATAATCTTACTCAGAACTTCAATCTAGGTAAAGCCTCGAACTAAAACTTTTCTGCAAGGTCGATTGATGGTACCGAAGTTCAATGGTTTAAACGTCGATGCCACAACCATGATTTGTTCTTGGAGGCTTTGGACAACAAGCAAATTATAAGGACTTCAACATGTTCAATACCGAGATAAGTGTTACAAATTAAAACCACAAGAGCCTTTAATTAATTCAACACCATCCGTATCTCGAACGTAGCAAGAATGCTTCCTGAAGGCAACTTCTAGATCAGAGTCACAAAATTGTCCGACAGAAAACAGATTGTGTCCTAGTCCTTCCACATAGTATACCCTGGAGATCACACTTTCACCAATAACGTAGTCTCCATAACCCATAATAGCACCAAAGTGGTCATTCCCGAATCTAACCGTCCCGATGAACTTTTTCACAAAATTCCTGAGCCGCGAGCGATCCCCTGTCATATGTTTTGAACAGCCTGAGTCCAAATACCAAAGGACGATCTGTACGACCTGCATTTGAAAACAGACGAAGATGGAGAGTTTGGAAAGTTGGATCCCCAATTGTGGTTGGGTTCCCTCGGGTTAGCATAAGCAATCGCTGACACTTTGTTAGGTTTAGTGAGCCTAGTTAAAGGACAATGTTCTCCTAACGTAAATGTTCTTCCTGTGGGCATCCATTAATAACCTACATGGTAGTATTGTTCCTGTTGGTTTCCATACTTGCTTGACTTGCTTAGGTTTCCAAACTTGCTTAACTTTACGCACAACATTTTTAACAGAGGAGGATGCATTCATAGAGTGCAAATAAGTAACCACACACATATCATGATTTGCATAAATTAAGCATTTGTTACATGTTTGGCAAACAGAATGAGAATTCGAATTAATTACAGTATGCTTAGAGCTAATACTAGAATCAACATGATTCGTGGTTTTCAGACTAGACTTAATTGTCCTAGGGTGTTCTTCTACTTTCTTCATGTTGACACTCTTAGCCGGCAAGATCCTATTTTTCTTGGTATTGCTCCTAGGCTGTGATCTGCTAGCATCAGTGCAACTGTTTACTCCTGTAGAAGGAGGCACAGGGACATTAGTCTTCTGACAGTTCAGTTGCTCTACAGGTTTGTGTGTGTTACTTTTTGACATTGCACATTGTTCCTCAAAAGTGACTTGCTTTTTCTTAGGTAAAGGGGTAGAAGCATGCTTGTTATCTCGTGTATTTAGGTCTTTTAGACAAGTGCCAATCACATATTCTAACAATTCCTGAGAATGTTTGGTGTAACGGCAAGCTGATGCAAGTGAGCTATCTAATGGTCTTTCAACCTTAGCTTCCTCTACGATCTCGTGGAGGGTTTCTACACTTTCCTTAAGGTGTTTGGGATAAACTAGATGCACTTCCCTATTGTTCCTATTGCGAGGGGGAATAGGTTCAACATCTATAGCATACTTTCCTGGTGCAAGAACTTTTGGTTTTACATGATCCTTATTGACACATGACAGCTTATTCTGTATTTGGACCTTTAGACTCTCATTTTTAGTTAATAGGGTAGTTGTCTGTTCTAGATGCTTAGCACGCATGATCTTAATAGAATCATACAATTCCTTGTAAGCTACTTTACTCTTTTCCATTTTCTTCCCTAAAAAGCTCATTTTGTTCTTTAAGAACATTGATTTTTTCGTTAAATTGAGTGATCTGAAAGTCTAAGGTCCTGAAATCATTACTGTCCCTGCTTTAACTACGTGGTTTCTTTCAATTGAGGAGAATTGCATCTCAATTTTTTGATGACGTTGTCTTTTCCTTGAATTGAGGCTTTCATCTTTTCGATTACAAAAACTGAGTCAAAATCAAGAACATCTCGAGCGGGTGGAGATGTGTTGTTTCCAAAACTTTCTTTAAGATTTTGATATTTTAACTGCAGATTTAAATGATTTACCTCAAGATTGGAAAACCATTTTATTAACTCATTATGATTATCCTTTTGAATCTTATCACGTAAATCAGAAAGCTCAACTTCAAGTTCCAGACAACTTGCTTTAAGACTGGTGTGGGCATCATGCATTTCAGTAAAACTAGATACATTAAGCTCAGAAATGCAACATAAAACACTTCTTTGGACAAGCAGTCAGCAATTAAATTATCATTAGCAATAAGAAGGTTTTTCCGTTCAATCTCATCATGTTTCCTATCTACACCGTTTTGGTCAACCTCAGCTTCCAACTCTTCAAAAATATCTTTCATTTCTTTAATTTCTTTAGTTAGAGCCTTTTGAATGCCCTCAAAATGTTCTTTAAGTGTTTTGAAAAATGGAATGACCTCGGTGAGATAACTATTGCCCTCGTATGTTTAAAACCCCTTTCCATCTTCAGTTTGAGCCTTGTTGGTGTAATTCTCTTGTTACGGGTTTTTTCAAAGTCCGAAAAGAGTTGTATTAGTGCAAAAATGTTAATTTTTACTTGACTCTTTGTTGGAAGCACCCTTGGGATAAGCGTTGCAGGTGTATTTGGAGGATACACCATTAACGCTTTGATTGGCCTTGAGGCTGTGGCCTGCGTTTTGAGATCTTCGGCTTTCATCTTGATGAGATCTTGAGACCAAAATATTTTCTCAGGGGTCAATTGTTTCTGTGGTGTGAAAAGTCGCTAAATAATTCTCTTTCGAGTAATAGGTGGATTTGATCTTAACTTTCTATGCACCACTCTGGTCTTTCATTTGTCATTCATTTTCTTCCTAGTTGATATCAGCTATCTCTAGGTATCCTCTGATTTGGTGCACTATTAGACGAAAACGTAAGTAATCGGACGAAAACGTAAAAAAAGGGGCGAAAACGTAAGAAATATGACTAAAACGTAAAAAAACGGACGAAAACGTAAAAAACGGACAGAATCGGACGAAAACGTTAGAAATTTGACGAAAACGTAATGTTAATTGAGATTTATATATGTTCGGTAATGCTAATTTCGAGTATACTTCTTTTAAAGCTTTCATGTCCAAAAATTCTTCAAGGTATTTGTTTTCTTTCTGTTTAAAATCCTTTTTCAAAGACGTAACTTCTTCTACCATTGACTTGTTATGGTTGATGGTAGAAGCAAGTTGCATTTTTACAGAATGAAGTTCCTTTTTCAGAGTTTCTTCCTTAATATTACGGTCAGTGATAACTATTCTTAATTGTTCATCAATCTTTTGTTCTCTTTCCGTTAATTCAAACCTGGCCCGTCTTTCATACAGTTCAACTTGTTCCTTATATGTTGCAAGTTCAGCAGTTAATGAATTGTCGACTACTGTGTTCCGTGTTGTGACTGAGACAGGTTGGGCATGCGGTTCATGCATATCATTAAATATCATCATGTATGCATCATTTGGAACAGAAGATACATTACTTTGTACAACTGGCACTGCGTTGTCCTTTACATACTGTTCATACGGGATCATATTACTATCACTCGTATAATTAGCATGTGAGTTAACAACGTAGTTTGGTTGTACATCGTCATGCATCTCGTGTTCTTCATGATGTTCACAAACAGCATCCTGATAGTGATCATGGTCGTGTACCTCAGATAGAATGTCCGAATCATAAGACGGACCGGCTTCATCATAAACAGGATCTGCGGATGATAGATTAGCCATGAACATAGTCTGTGCCGTGGGAGCCTCATCAACATCTGAATCAAAAGCATCACAGTCATCAGCTTGAAACACGTTGTCCACATTGAGTGCTAAATCCTGAACAGGTTGCTCATCCACATCTTCATCAATAGTGTTGTCTTGTCCACCTGCAATAAACAATAACTGCTCTTCATCCAATGCCACCCCATTCTCCTGAGCTTGCATCAGCAACATCTTGTCTTTGAAGTATTCAGAGTTCTGTGGACGCTTGGGTTGAGTGCAGTTCCTTGCTATGTGGCCTATACCATTGCAGTTGTAGCACTTAATCTGCCTTGCTTGACCTGGATTAGCATTCCCAACTCTGTTCTGTGCTCCCCCATAACCAGCTGCACCTCCACCCCGTGCATTGTTCCCCTGACCTCTATTCTGTCGACCCTGAACATTCTGAACCACAACTCTCCCGTCATGAACTGTAGCTTGGTTCCTTGTATTTGATGAAGTTCTGAGTTGATTGTTTGTTTGAGGTAGGTATGTTTTGTATGATTGGGTGAGTAGGGCAAGTGTGTTGGTTAAATTCTCAATTAAGTTGTCTGTTGGAGAGAGTCCCAAATCAAGTTGAGTGTTGTCAGCAAAGTGTGGTGGAACATATGTGGATGGTTGAGTTGTAGATGATTGTGAATTGTACTGCTGAGGTGCAACATTGGACATCAAGGCGAGAGGATCAACTGTGTGTTGAGTGAATCGGTCCAACATCATTTTGTTCTCATTGGCATGTGCCTCGTGCTGCTTTAGATAAGCATACAGTTGATCATAGTTGGAGTCCCTCAAGCCTCTGTTGAGTTTCACTGCTGTTACAAATCTACCCCATTCTGGCAACATGTTATTAACAAACTTAGAATTCAACTGCATTCTGGACATGGTCATCTTGATGTTACGCATGTCGTTGATGAGTTTGGCAAACCGGACATAGTAATCATGAATAGTCTCTCCTTTGTGCTGACGAAAGTGTTCGAAGTCATCATACAGTTGTGATTCACGGTCTTCTTTTGTTAATTCCGAACCTTCCAGGAGCATCTTCACATTGTCCCATATGTCCTTTGCATCAGTGTAATGATTGATAAGAGAGTAGATATCTTTTGGCAACCCTTGAAGTAGGATGTTTGTTGCCCGAATGTCAGCATTGTACCTATCCTTATCTTCAGGTGACAGGTCAGAATAGACACGAGGTCGTTCTGGACCTAGATGTAAGGCACCTTCATTTCCTTCTGCAAGAGTTTCCCGAAATGTTCCCATCTGAAATGGTCCTTCATCAATTGACTTCAAGATGTTCACCCCATTCTCTTTACCCCGACAATACAGTCGAATTCGTTGTTGCCAAGATGCAAAGTCAGTCCTATCAAGCATAGGTGGTCGGGTATCTGAACCGGCACATTGAATGTCTTCTGAAAGATTAGCCATCTTAATTGATTGTGAAATGATTAAGTTGATCGAACAATGATTAGTGATTGTATGTTAAAAGTGATGATTGTTTGTAGGATTAGGTGTTATGGTGTTTAACGTAATGAAGAAAATTTTGCCAGAGTTTCTTTCTACCAAAACGCAATGATGGTCTTCAACAATAGGCAAAACGTAGGAGAAAAATCTCAATTAGTTAGAGACAAAACGCAATGAAGAACTTTAGACAAATCTCAGTCAAGTCTTGAGACAAAACGCAATCAAGAAATGAGATGGACATAGTCTCCCCTAGGCAAAACGCAATATGGGTCTTCAATTAGGCAAAACGCAAAAGCAAAACGCAAAGACAAATTGCAATAGTCAAAACGCAGAGGCAAACCGCAGTAGACAAAGCGCAGAGACAAACCGCAGTAGACAAAACGCAGAGACAAACCGCAGTAGACAAAACGCAGTAGTCAAAACGCAGTAGACAAAACGCAATAGTCAAAACGCAGTCCCTAATAAGACAAAACACAGTATTGTTGTCCTTCACTAAACGACAAAACGCAGTGTACTTTCTCTGACAAAACGCAAGAGGCAAAACGCAATGAAGAATTTTGCCAGAGAGACAAAACGCAGAGATGAAAAATATGACTTTTTCACCTAAAAACACCTAAAAATCACCCTTTTGAACGTTTTTGCTTGGTTTCTTTTGCATAACTTGATCCTAGAAGGCTATAACAACTATAAAAACACCAACTTTAACACCACAAACGTGAGAATTAAAGAGTGTCAAGAATGAGACCATAAACCTTCAAAAACCAAACTTTTGATCTAATCTAACCAAGAAAATGCACACACAATCTAGCTAATCATCCCATGTGCTCTGATACCAATTGTAGTATATTGGATATCATAACACAATCAATGATTTAAGGGTTGGCCAAATTTGTAAAGAGAGAAAGTGAGTTCTATTAAGAGAAACTACACCTTATGTGTGTGTTTGATAAATTGAATAACCAACCCCTTCCCATGGCTGGAAAGGGGGTATAAATACAAGAGTTTGATGCTCCTAAGTGGGCTATGGAGTGGGCTAACATGTGGGTAAAGACCCGGCCCAACACCATACGTCATACGATAATTAAATGATTAATGTTAAGGCTACGAGCTAACCTATGCTAGACATTACACGGGGTGACCGAGTCTTTTACATGGATTTTCTAATATCTAACAATGAATGATACTACCCGGATTAAATACGCATCTTCCGTATGTGGTTTTTGTACGCGACTTGAGTTTCCTTGAAAACTCGGTTTTGATAAACCACCAATACTTCTCGTATATCAACCCTGCAAATACTGCAAACACAATACTACGAATACTACTATATAAAATACAGACATCCTAAATTCCAAATCATAAAGTAAAGTACTCAAATATAATTTAAAACATTCTACGAATTAAGAATAGAAATTAAAATTATCCAATACGAGCAAGAGTTTAAGAATCAAACTTGATCACATGATCAATCTTACATTTCATCATCGTCGCTCTCCACACAATCTTCCAAATGCACAATCAGATCAAAATCTTCTCCATGAAACCCTGCTAATGATTCTCTAATCTCATAACCTAAACTAGGGACAATAGAACCTACATGATAACCATCACCATGCGCTCCATAGTGGTCTCCTCCAAAAGATGGACTACCCATATCGGGGTAATGTGTGTAAGGGTATGGATAAGGCACATATGGGTAAGGGTATGGTGGAACATTTGGTGGTTCGTAAGCAGGATAGGAAAAGTTGGATTGATCCGCTAAATGGTGAAGGATAGGCACAGAATGCTCAAGTATATAGTTGTTCCTCATAAGCATCAAATCTCTCCAAACATCCCTACGCTCAATTTCGTTCAAGCTTGCATTCCAATCTCCCCAACTTGAGTCTAGCCCTCTTAGTTCTTGTCTCTATCTTCTTTCCTGACCAGGTTGTGGTGCTTCTTGTTCAGTTTGCATCAAAGTATGGGTGCCCTCATCTAGCTCATTTGCCAACATCTTGATTGTCCATGTTTCATACTTGATTGGTTCCGAACATTTGGCTACTTCCTCTTCATTAAGATATCCTAATGAATGAGCAATCTTGGTCACGTAATGACCTCCACAAATTAGACTATTCTCTTTAAGGCCTGGAGCATGCTTACAAAGATGCTCGGCAATAACCCAAGCCAAGTTAATACCCCGCGACTCTTCCAATGCGCTCATCATCCACATACCTCTCTTTTGACACCTCTCCTTGCTACCGGCCCTATGAGCCAAAGATCCAACCAATAGCTTATGCACAATCCTCATAAGTGGTTCCTTAATCAGTGATGTCATCGGGTTAGTACTAGTCGGTTTCCCAATCTTTTGCCAAAACGCCTCATGGTTGAAGAACTTGTCATCAACTTCCAACTTAGTAAAATGTATAGCAAACAACCCATGATTCAATTCATCTTCTTCATACAATCCTAACAAAACCGCAAACTTAGGTAAAGTAAGAACTTTCTCAACTCCACAAAGCCTAAACCAAATGCACTTTTCTGTCATCAACTTAGTCCTATCAACTCCTTTATCAAAATACATCGTTGAGAAGAACTCTAAACACCATTCCGAATAAACATCCCCATAGATAGAAAGAGCTCTCTCCTATGAGTAATCAACGAAACGTCCCCATCATCATGAAGGTATTCGTACTTCATCTTGTTTTTCAAAGTTTCATCAATGTTATAATCATAAAACAAAGTCCAACCCGACACTCTCGGCATTCCAAATCCTTTACCTTGCAACTTAGATAATCATTCACAATAAGCATGCCTTTCTGCTGACGGTAACTCTCTCCACTTCAAATTAGCATTCTTCACTTGTTGCAAATGATATTCGATAGTACCTTGCTTATTCCTTTTCTCGAAATTTACAATAAGCGGGTTTGGATACGATCCTTGCGTAGCTTTCTATAAAAGCAACAAATATAAGCATAAACAAGCATAAATGAACTAATAACTCCTAACGTAGAAGCCCCTAGCTAACTAAGATCGAACGCGAAAAATTTTCTGGACCATAAATACTTCAGCCACCCAGCATAACCTTCCAGCCGTGCGGCTGGTGTCTCGTCGCTCTCCTAGCCGTGCGGCTGAGCAGCCCAGCTGGTCGGCTGGCCCCTGTCTGCTGTACCGGTTGGTTTGTTGGTCGTTTTTGGGTGTTTTTCGCACTTCCTAGTTGCTTCTAAATCTTTCTAATGCTCTATGGGTGCTCCTAAATGTCCCAAAATCATTCTTAAACGCGACTACCTCCTAGAATTCATTTCGCCAAATTCGCCATATTTCACCTAAATTTCAAACTTACCAAAATCAAATGGGTGATTCATACAATCAATCTAGCAGCATCTAGACACTCAAAATCAATCATATACCACTGTATATTCCTTAACTTTTCATCAAATCAACCAAACATTCAACCTTAAAATTTTGTGATTTAAGAATCATCATCACTCAATCTATACTTAACTTATCATTCTAATTCTTTTTGCAATCTCATATACTAGCATATACCCACTTAATCCTAGAATGAATTGATCTAATTCGAAATGAATCAAAATCCCCTAATTTTCGACCTAAAAGGATGAACACAAATTAAACACTAAATTGATTCAAATTAATGTAATTGCTTACCCTTTTTGGAGCCATGGATGATCCTTAAACATGTTCCTTACTTGCAATTAGATAAATCTACACGAGTTTGATGATTCCAAGAGAGTAGTGTGTGTTGTGTGTGTGTTTTTTTTAAAATTTTGAAATTTTTGGTTTTATACCATTTTCTAGCCGGGTGGCTTCTTTTCTAGCCGCATAGGCTGGAAATTAACACCTTGGTCCCACTTAACTTTTCATCCCGACTTGTTGGTCAACACACACGCTTATTTCCGGGTGAAAACAACATGAGGTCGATCAATTGTTACCAAATGTTTATGAAAAATCACACACTTCACAACATACTTCTTGGCAAAATCAAACTAAAACTAATGAACAAAATATAATAAACCTAAAACTTTAATTAATCAAACCATAACCATAACCCAATCATTAAAAGATGTCTTAAACGATAACCAAACATAACCGAAATAACCAAAACGATAAATTATTTTTAAGAGAGGATGCAAAATGTAAAAGGAAACAAACATCTTTGGCACAAGAGTGGTGCCTTATTCTTCAAACTTCAATCTTCATACTTCATTTTTTGGTTGGGTTGGTGAGCTCCCTAATCAAGAAATTGATCAAACTTAAGAATGTCTTCCGAAATAAATTTTTCGAAAAGCTTCCTATTGTTTTTTTAGTCTTGAACATCCTAGTGAACTTTCGCCCACTTGCAGTAGTCACTTCAAATTTCGCATGCCAAGCTTCATCGCCTTCAACTTTCTTGTAAGTTCCATATCCTTCATTCCCCCAATCCGTGTTCTTCAATTGGACCGAAAGTGAACCTAGAAAATCAATGAGTTTCTTGAAAACGATAATATTTTTGAAGGGATTAAAGTAAGCTTCCATAGCTAAAGCTCTTTTCATATCATGTTCAATGTCTAAAAATGATGGTGCAACGGGTCCATATTTTGGATTGCCATCTTCATCTCTCCCCACTTCAAAGCAACTCAATCAATCATCTTCCTCTTCTTGCGCAAAGTTGTCCAAATAAGCCTTGGCTCTTGGCTTAGGAAAGTAGGTATGACGAATGACTCCATCATCAATGCACAAAGTACCGCGCCCCATGTCTATAACCGCTCCACAAGTTCTAAAAAACAGGCGCCCCAACAACAAAGGAAGTTCCTTGTCTACCGGTATGTCTAAAATCAAAAAGTCCACCAAATAAGCTTGATACCCGATTTAGATCCTCACATTCTTAACTTCTCCCATAGCCTTAGCTTGTGTATTGTCCGCCATGGTAAGATTAGAGTTATAAGGCTTAGGATCTCCTAGACCAAGATTCATAAAAAGATAATAGGGCAACACACTCACACTTGCCCCCGTATCCGCAAGAGCATTCATCTCGATCGTTCCATTTACTTTTACCGGAAGCACAAAATTGCTGGGTCACACATTTTCTTGGGTAACCCATGCTCCACAATTCTAATCTTTACTTCCTCACCATAATCATCTCTACTCAACCTAGCTCTACCTATCAACACTTCATCAAGCTTCTTTCGATAGGTCATATAATTCTCTAAAACTTCCTAAATAGGCTGGGATTCTTCCAATTCCTTGTACTTATGATCCAACGCTTCTTTTAATTTCTCTTTTTATTTTTGGGTTAGCGGGTGATAAATAGGTGATGGTGGTGCAATGGTGGAGATTAGAGGGATTTCTTCAATTTTGATTTGTGGTGGAGGGGTAAGTTTGTTAACTTTGTGGTTCTTATTGCGGCTAGCCTTGCCCATCTTGACTAGGTCACCGTTAGAACTACCTACCTCTTCCAAATTCTCAACCAACTTATCTAACATAACATCAATATCCTTAATCTCCTCAAGCATGGTAAGATCAATGCGCATCTCTCCAATTCCAAAGTCAACCCTACTCTTGGAAGTTATCAAGAAATCTCTACCAAAAATTACCGAAGGCTCACATTCGTTTGCATTACCGATCACTACAAAATCAACCAAAAATGTGAAACCATGAGTTTCCACGCGAACCTCTCTAACCATATTTCTTTCATACTTTCCATAGTCTACTTGAACAAAACCTAATTGGTCAAACCTTTCTTTCGTCATGTAATTGAATGAATATGCCATATCAAGCTCGGCATCCCACACACCTTGGCCGTCCATATCACAAGGTAAGGAAAACCTAATAAATGGCTTGCTGTAGGCACGAGGAGGTGCCTTCTTAAACACAACAACCCTATGACTCCCCTCATTGACAATAACACTCTTGTGATCCAATGCCTCAAATAATTCCAACTCTTCCTTACTTTTTTCAACCGTTAGCTTCCTAGCTTCCAGAGAATTTCCATCATCCAAGATATCCTCCAAACCATTCAAGTACTTTGAAACAAAACTTAAAGTATCCATCCCTTAAGCAAAAGTTAAACTATAAAACAAACATGCAATCACAAACCAATTCATTAGCTTTCGGGTTAGTCATATCACATATCCATTTAAACACACTTAAACTGAGATAATATAGCATTTAAAACACTTTCGGACTGAAACATGACCTGCAATTAATCAAACAACTTGAAAATGCAAATACAACTTCACAGAATTAGACGAGCCTCCCGGCTCAGCTTCTCAGCCGGCCGACTGGCTGTTCGACATTCCCAAAAAAAAACTTTTTTTATATATTTTACTTATAAACACTTAAACTTATTGAAAAATGCAACAAAGTCAAATGGAAATATTTAAACCTAATATAATTCAACACATAAACAAGAAAACTTTATTCTACCAACACGAAACAAATCATAATAGCAACAATACGATTAAGAATTGAAAACAAATTAAAACAAACACGCAACTTTTATTAATCTAAACATCCCTAAACACTTATGCAAGCAAAATTAAAATCAAGCTAACACCAACTTATTACCAAAAAAATCAAAACGAATTTTTTTTAACTAAACCGACCTAGCCGTCGGGCTCGCTGGGGTTTTCCTTTCGTCGCAGACGAGCCGGACGGCTGGCTGTCGAGCCGTCCGGTTGGCAGAACCTGCAACCTTACAATCATTTAAAAAAACATGATTTTTTAACAAAAACACATCCGTTACTAATTTATAATGATTAAAACATGAAAAGAACACAAGTCCCTAGCAACGACGCCAAAAACTTGATGCTTGGTAGCGGGTGCAAGTTTTACATTTATAATCACGACTAATTAAACTACAAAAAATGCATACGATCAAGTATACTCGTTTATTCATAGTAAGTCGGGTAAGTCGAGTTCGTTCCACAGGACTTGGTAATAATCAATATATAATAACGGAATAAGCAAATAGGTTGTCACGATCCCTATTACTTCTAAACACAAAGAACATTTCATTTTTTAATTCTTTCATGGGAAAAACAATACTTGTGCTAAATTCTATTTCATTGATGTGATAGTTGATTTGTTGGTTAAACTTGATTGTATGACTAACAAGAACATAGGTCATATGGATTCAATCCATGGTGTCTTTCATAAATCCACAAATATATGTTTAAATGATGGTGATCCCTTTCGGCCTATGAACACCAAACTTTCTAACCATTTTTAATCCAATTGCTATGAAAAACATGATGATGTCAAGTAATTTCAATGAGTCCTTTTGGCCTATACTCGAATTTAAGATCAAACAAGACTTTTTAAGCATGTTAATTATGAAACTTAACCGGAAATCCTTTCGGCCTATAAATCCATTTTTAGGTTTCATCAACATGTAATCCAACAAGTTATTACTCCAAACAATCACAAGACAATTCATGATATTCAAGCATACAATCATAATCAACACATCATAATCAATTACATATCATTTGCAAAAGTATATCAAACACTACTCATAATTCATTTCATTAAACTCAAAACTCAATTCAAACATATTATTCATGACAATAAAATAAGTAAACTTTCTGGAAATATAAGAATAAGGATTATACCTAGCCAAATGATTACACAAGAAAGTCTAGACTTGGATTTAGAGCAATCCAAACCCCTCTAATCAACAAAGAATACCAATTCTTAAACACCAACAAGCAACCAAGATCAATACCCACGTTCTTGCTTCACTCCTGGAATTCTTATAACTATTCTAGCTTTTTAGGAGAGTAATTAGGGTTTCTAAACCTTTGTCAAGGGTTATAGAAGTGTGTTTTTGGTCTAGGCCCCCTAATATGATTATATAGGCTAGGTGCATGATTCTAGAGCAAGAAAACGAGCTTCCAGTAGTTATGGAAGGAAATAATCGACCTTGGAGGGTTATGGTACTTTAATTATTCCATTATTACCAACTTTTTAACTGCCAAAAATGGCCAGCCGGGCGGCTAGACTGCTGCTACTAGCCTAGGAGGCTCGTTTCCAGCCTGGGCGGCTGGGGCTTCGCTCCAAAACGTAAAGTGTTGTTTTCTTGGCCAATTTTCTTCCTTTTTGCTTCCTTTTGGTTTGGGTTGGCCCATACAACTTATAAATGGATTAAATACTTGTATTTGGGCTATAATGGGCCTCCAAACCTCTTATCCAAGCTTTACTTGTCGGGAAATCTTCAAAAGTCATTTTCTTTACGTTTTCTTCTCTTTTTCTTGTCTTCCTCCATCTTTGCTAACTATACACATGCAAACTTCACTTTGCACAATATTAGCAACAAAAGTTCTTTATTTAACCAAATATTTCATATAAAAGCACAAATAACGCTCCTTAAAACATACCCGATTTGAGAGTTATCACCTATTAATTGCGAATACTTAAATCTCTCAAACCCGGATCTGATACCAACTTGAAACGCCTGACAATAGATTTTTTTTAATAAATGATCGATACCCTATATGGAAAAAACTCCATATGTCGTATCGGTTACAAGATACACCTTCACCATTTTCTGTATTTTCTATTTTGACCCATTTTCGAAAAGACATATTGAACCAAACTAACCATAAACACTTATAAACATTTTACAAGTTGAACACTTTCATAAATGCGTGGAAGCGTATTTATAGATAAAGTTGGACTTATTTCAAACACCCCTAAAAACATGAAACGTAACTAGTATACATGATCTTGACTGCATAATTTGCAAACACTTGACATACATTACTTGAACTTGTTTTATAAACTTAAATACTAAAAACGAAACTTGCTTTGGGACATTCCAAGAAGATAACATAAGATGGTGAAAAGAAGCTCGTTACCTATCCCGCAAGCTGCACCATTTAACCCATTATGCCCCCACTTAGTACGTACTTGGTCTCATCTCACATACCTACAAAATATTAACTGAGAACTGTAAGTTTATAAGACTTGAGGGTTGTTTACTAATTAAAAGGTTTAGAGATATTCCTGTATTAGCCTCTTATTTAACCTCTTGAAGGGGAGAGACATGTTTCGATAGTCTCTCAATTAGAAGGAATTAAGGGTTTTGGGGCCACGTTTAACCCTACTAAAAAGAAAGTAAACAACCCCTTAATGAGAAAACAGAGTTGCACTGAATATAAACATGATATAAAAACAAAAGACTTCGTGTGCGTCTAGCACAACCTCTTTACTTGGCTACTTGATCATGCCTGGTGTCTAACCGGTCCTTGCGTCATACTTGACTTGCATGACCACGAAGAACATCATAACTACGTACTTGCATGTATAACCACAAAGAACAATAACCATAAGTTTTCCCTAAGATTCACGCTTAGGGACAAACTTATGGTTATTGTTTAGGAAACCTTGTATTTATAGGGAAGATAAGGACATTCCTAATACAACTAAAACTCCTTAGAAATTATTTCTAAGTGCATAACTTTGACAACTTGTCAAACTTAATCCATTCTTTACCATATAGGTCAGTCGAACCCTAAAACCTAAAGGGTTTGTGGTTTTTTGCTTTTTATGTACTTAATATATTTATCCTATATAAATATATACGCTCTGGATGATTACCATTTTACCCCTCTATACGAATATTTCATATTCTCATTTCCTCATAATCTCTTTTCTCATTACCAATTTACATGCTTTGTTTAATGTGCGCTGATGTGACCCATCAAGATTTCTTTGAGTATCAGTTGTGAAAGACGTTCTTTATATAATTTTTTTAACAAGATTGATATGACCTAACATTTTTGCGTTAGATGCTCAAGAGTAGCAATCTTGGAAAGTTTATTCAAGTGGTGGAATATAGATGTTTGTAATATAGGTTCAATTGAAGAGATGATAGCATAAAACAATCAAAATTATTATAAAAGCACTTAGTATGGTCGTGCCATGGCTTGGCGTCGTAGCACCATCCCACCGTATGGCGCCAGAACCCACACCGAACCTGTCGCCGTAGGCTCCGGCCCACGCCATAGCATTTTTCCCTTTTTTCTTTTTGAATTACTCGGCCGTTATAAAAACTATAGGGAGGAAAATAGTCGCTTACACTTTTTCCGGTACTAAGATAAATACCGAGTTCTACTTTGAGATAGAACCAATCTAACACACTATGTATTTTGTGGCCTAAATACTAACCTATCATACACATATGATACACACAACACATAACACAAGATATACAAGATGAATGATTATCAAAAACGTGACGACACAACTTAAACTATTAACACTTGAAGCTTGACGTCTTCTTGAGTGTTCTTCACTAAAGAGTGGAATGAGTTGATCACTTGTAATGGATTATGTAACTAGTATAATGATCAAAGAATGTATAAAAGATAAAATACGTGTGAGAAAATATTTGTCAATAGTTGTATAAAATAAAAGAATGAGGTTGGTATTTATAGGCAACCATTTAAAATTAAAATCTATCCCAGGGGAGTCAAACGTGCGACTCATGGATCCCCCATCCCCTGGATCCGTCTAGTGTTTTTGGTGGATCCGTAGGTGGAGCTAGGACAACATTTGTCATTTTGTGATTAACCCTAAATCTATACAAAGTATTGTTTTGTACTTATTAAAACTAGTTTAATAGATTCTTCTAGAAGAAAATATTTCTTATCACCAATAAGGAAAGTTTTTCTAGATTTGGGAAGATTTGAAAAGATTGTTTCCACTTATGGTTAATCTTATTTTGTCTTACATGATTAATATAACTAGCTTATAATTAATCATGTGTTAACTTAAATCATTTGATTAGAAAAGATTTATGCAAATGAGAGTATTTTTTGTTTTATCATTAACTATGTTTAATAATGTCATATTCATACCTTAAGTGATTTGTCGGCGTCAAGTAAACTTTCGGCTAAATAACTTGTTTACGTAAACTTTTACGTAGTATGACATTATATTTGTTATTATCAAAACCTGAAGATCATTAAATATAAATATCATTTTTCCGCAAATATTTGTATTAACAAATTTCTTTCAAAACGAATGTTAAAGTCTAACCGAAGCCTGGTTACGACTCAAGAACATGCTTTGAAAATGCCATGGGTACGGTCTGACCAAAGTAGAAATTATTCAAAGATTCTATCAAGCTTTTCAATTTCTTGAAGATAAAGTCCTTTTCGAATGGTTGCCTATAAATTATTCAAAGATTCTATCAAGCAATCCTGGACGTAACTACTAGAGGAATCTTCCTCTATAAAAGTCCAAATCAAGCTTTTCAATTTCTTGATGACAAAGTCCTTTTCGAACTTGATTGATCCAACAAACTCCAAATGAAACCCACTCAAAAATCTGTTGCTTTGGCCGATGAAAGTAATATTAATGATTATAACTCTCGATTAATGGAAAATTTGAAAGCTCTAACAATAAAAATAGATTCTCAATTCCAGGGCTTAAAAGAAGAGATGCATGAGATGCGTAAAAATTATAATAACCACGGAGGTAACCACGCTTCTAAAACAACATGAACGATGACACGCCGATGTGTGAACGTCATGAAGAAAATTACATCCAATATGAAGGTTATCAAAACTAAAATTCTCATGATTCGTATTTCTACCAATCCCATCATGATCTTAATGAATCTAAGAAATCGCTCACAGAATTAAACAATGATGTGAAAAATGATCTCGAAGATTTCAAAAGCTGTATCCATAGCATGAGAAGTGTTCATGATAAACTTTTTGACAGAGACAATCAATCTAAAACAGATCTCGAAAAATTAATCACCAAATTCTTGGAAGGTTAAAGAGTTTTGAATATGTTTGTCAAGAACAATGTTAACGATATAATTATAAAAATGAAGCAAAACGAAAAGAATTGCCAAACTATATATAAAAATATGGAAAGAAAGATTGATGAGTGCGCAAAGTCTCAAAACGTCTCTCCAGAACAGACCGATATGACTGAACCACCACCTCCTCCTCAAGCTCACACCTAGCACGTGAATGCCGTTTTCACCGGGAGTGGAAAGTCCGATGATTCTCCGACAAATCAAAAAGATCCACTGATTGTTGGTCAATAATATACGTAATAATATTCAAAGTATAGAATATTCCAAAACTACCCTTGAGGACAAAGGTAGTAGGAAAAATCTTACAAAAATACTACACGTTTTAACCGGTAAGTGATTACCGGGTCGTTTTCCTAAAGATTTAT